>LR751257.1:0-99964 GCA_902729485.2 Mus minutoides
TTGTCCTTACTAAGAACCTGGGAGAAATTAAAACTGCGACACGAAGGGGTAGGCGGGAGATTGTACTGTAGGCTGCAAAGGATCAATTGCTCTCCATCAAGGAGCTGAGTTAGGCTAAAGGGGCCAGGGCCGGCTCCCTAGACTCCGGCTCCCCAGAGGAGGCAGCTGCAGCATCCCCCACCCCCAGCCCGCCCCCTGCAAGAGTAGTAACTTTAGAAGGCGTGCTGTAAAGCTAGGTGAAAGGGCCCTGAAGCCCCTCCTAGGTGCCAGGCAGCCTTTGCAGCTGTAACTCTTTGTGTGCTGCGGTCTGCCGCAGTCTGTGTCTTGGAGGGACGGTGGCTTTTATGAATGGTAGCCTGGGAGTGGCCTAATGTCTGGCTCCTGATGTCAGCACAGTGAATGAACAGTTGCGCGGAGGAGCGTAAAAGCCCCAGCACTTGCGAAGCGGACACCTTCTGAGATTGGCTCTCCAGATGCAGTGTCTCTTGCTGACGAAATTCCAGGTCCCATGTGTCACGGATAAACCGTATACGTTAGGATTTTAACGAGCCAGAGACTGAAGCTGCATGAGGACTATTGCGCATCTGAATCGGGGACCAGCAGCTCCTTTCCCCGAGAAACAGCAGCAGCTAGCCGAAACCCCTTTCCTGCCAGGCACCGGACGAAGCTGCCGGAGAGCTGCGGCCCCCAGAGCTGTGTGTTAGGCACCCGCTTAGCTGGCTTCATGTTCTGCTTTTGTTGGCAGAATTCCTTGCTGAAGCTCCAAGCCCTCGAGTCTGGTCTGTGCTCCGCGTTTCTGACGACCCAGGAAGAAGATGGCCAGGTGCACGGAGTTAAGGACCCGGCCCCAGCTTCCACGCAGAGTGCGCCTGCCGATAGCGCAGATCCTGCAGGTAAGAGGCAGAGTCTGGGGATGTCCCGTGTGGTACTCAGGAGACAGCTCAGCCTCCGCCTGGACTCCTGACAGAAATGGTGCAACATCAAAGCCCAAGCCTAGGAGCTGCTGAGCGGGAACGGGAGGATTTAGGATTAGCTGCGAGGCAGACTTTCTTAAATGGGAGTCAGCTGGAAGCATCCGGTTACAACTTCTTGTAATTTTTCTGGTTGCTCAGTAATGAGGAGTAGTGTGTTCTACTGGACTTAGATGGTCTGTACTGTTTTAAAACTTAGCATGCTTTTGGGATATTGAAGACCAGTGGAGTTTCATCTCTTCTGTCCACTCTCTGTATAACTGATCTTAAGCTGAGTAATCAGGGATGAGTGGTTATCTCTGGGCTCATTCCGATCCCGTATCCTTGTTCTGGCTTCTTCTGGATCTGATTTTTTTTTTTTTCCTTTTGGTTTTTTTACTTTCAATCCTAGGGATGGCTGTTTGGCTAGCCAACAGAAGGCAAATTAATGCTCTCAGGAAGAATTCCGGAGGAAGGAAATAGCAATTTACCTGAGGAGGGAGCTTCATCCTTCTCTATACAAATCTGCCAGGGGTTTGCAGCCGGCTCCCTGGATTGGGGGCGGGGCCTCAAAGTGCTTCAGGGAGCTAGCTCTAGAAGAGGCCGGTAATCTCCAGGGCTTGGAGGAAGAGATTGAAAATGGCAATCCAATTCAGCAGCATGAACAGCAGTCCTTACTTAACACGCTTCTGTTTAAGAACATCTCCCGTGCCCTAAGCAGGCCGGATGGTCATCTGCAGTGTTGGAATTTGTTTTACTTAACAGTGCTTATAGGAGCTGCTAAGGGCAGCTACTCCTGTTTATATTCCTATGATGAGGGGACTGTTTATGCATTTTGTGGTAGTAACTTACTGAAGTGAGCTGTGAAACAATACTCGTGGCCATGAGGACCCCGAGGCCTAGTGGGACATAGTAAGTGGCAAAAGACTTCCCTGTGGCCACGTGTCATTGACAGTTGATGGCTTTCTTGGGTGGTAAGTTCCCCTTTTGTATTGGCCACTGTGTTTGGGTCAAATGTAGGTAGAATATTGATTGGGACAGAGCCCCAATCAGTGCTTTAAGTAAGATTGTCAGACAGTGTAGCCCCTCTTCTTCAACCCTGTATTTTTTCCTATCTATCTATCTATCATCTGGATTGCAGCACCCCCCACCCCCACTCCTCCCAGTCTCCCCAACATATCATATCCCCTTTTCCCATCTCCCCTCCCCTTCTCCCCTGATAAGAGGAAGGCCCTCCCTGAGTATTAACCCACACTGGCACATCAAGTCACTGCAGGGCTAGGCATATTGTTTCCCATTGAGGCCAGATAAGGTAACCCAGTTAGAGGAACAGGATTCACAGGCAGGCAACACAGTCAGGGGCAGCCCCCCAACTCCAGTTGTTGGGGGACTAGGATGAAGACCAAGCTGCACATCTGCTACATATGTGCAGGGAGCCTAGGTCCAGCCCATGAAGGCTCATTGCCACCCCTGGATTTTGTCTCTTTTAAAAAATAGCATATACAACATATGCAGAAGTCTGAAGCGAAATATACATTGACTTTTCAGTTGTCTGACGTTTGAACTGGCTGTCCAAGAATCTAGCAAAAGAGTGTTTAGTATTTGTTGTACGCTGGATATAGATGCTATTTTGAGTGTTTTTATGATGATTTTTAATTTTTGAATATCATGATTTTATGCTTTTTTATTCTGGGTAGACTGGATTTTGAACAAATTTTAAAACCCTCTTGTAAGAGGGGCTACTCAAGACTTTCTGTGTTCAGTGACAATTGGTAGGAACCAGGCAAAAGGCTCCTTTGAGGCAGGGCTCATGGCTCCAATACTGGATTCTATTTTTTAATTTTTAGATTTATTTTTATTATTTTATGCACCACGTGTGCTTGTGCTTGAGAAGGTGGCAAGCCTCCACGTAGGTACTGGGAATCTAACCTTGATCTTTGCAACATTCACAAGTGCTCTTAACCCTTGAGCCAACTCTCCAGCCCAGATACTGAATTTTATTTTTTATTTTATTTTTAATTAATTAATTAATTACTTTTTTGAGACAGGGTTTCTCTGTATAGCTCTGGCTGTCCTGGAACTCACTTTGTAGACCAGGCTGGCCTTAAACTGAGAAATCCACCTGTCTCTGCTTCCCGAGTGCTGGGATTAAAGGTGTGCGCCACCATGCTCGGCTTACTGAATTTTTTTTAAATGCAGAAAACTTGAAAGTACTGAGAGCTCTGCCCAGGTAACCAGACTCTGGAAAAACATAGAGAACTAAGGGTTTTCACAGACCCCAGAGAGTTTCTTAATCCAGCTGAGGAATTGTCAAGTCGGATTTGTAAAATGCTTTCATGGGGTAAGGTTTGGTCTGATTCACTCCACAGGAAGCCCGTGCGGTTTATAGCTCGCTGGTTATGGTTTGGAACAGTAGTTTGTTTTTTGCTGGTTAGAATGTAATTACAGCATTTGTTTCCATATTTTTCTGTTCCCCAACTCTTCCTACTACCTCCTTAAATTCCTGGCCTCCTCATTTTTTTGTTATCTCCCTTTCTCTCTCTCTCCTCTTTCTCCATGCACGCACGCTTGCACACATGCACATAACCTGCTGAATCTGTTAAGTATTTCTTGCTTGTATATTATTTCAGGGCTGACTACTTGGTATCAGATGACTAGTTAGAGAGCTCCTCCCTGGGGAAAGGCCTCCTTCTCACCCTCAACAGTTGCTCGTAGTTCTTTGTCTAGGGGTGGGCCCTGTGAGATTTCCAAACCTTCCGTGGTCAGATCGACCAGCAGTTCTTAATTGGTAGGAAGTATATATGGACTTCTGGGGTTATTATTATATTATTTTAAGATTTTGGAATAGTAGGGGTGTGTGTATGTGTGTGTGTGTGTGTATGATACCCATGCATGAGTACATGTGCACACACACATAATATTTAAATCCCTGGTAAAAAGAGGACTGTATAAGATTATCATAAATGACCACAAGTCCATTGAAGATTATATTACAAATTTAATAACCCTGTATTCCATGTCAATAGTAGATTCAATAATCAGTATAAATAGAGCAAAATCCACCAAGTAGTTTTATAGGAATTCCTGGAAATGATCTACCTGCGGTGACTACTAATATGGTAGTCTCAAAAACTCACTGTAGCTGGATCAGCATTTATCACTCCAGTCTGAGTGAATGTCTGTTCTGGTGTCACTGGATGGAAAATGGCCTGAGGGTTGTCCTTATAGTGGCTTTCCATTTTGAAGTCTGCACAGAAGCAGTTTGGCATTTCATAGGGCTGAGCATAACCCTGTTCTGTTTCTCCAAGGATGACTGCAGGATGGAAGTTATGGTCAACGTTGTCCTTAAAGATAGCTGAGCACCCACTGCTCCAAATACTCGTTTAGTAGTACACAGTTCCTTTTTCTACGATCTTGATTTATTAGTTCTCCATTTGAGTAAGGCAGTGATGTGATGTAGACCATCTATTTTCTCTGAAAGGGCTCCCCGTCAACTATAGGTCTTGTCTTAATCTCCGTCAAAGTGGGCGGTTGTCTTTTTTATCCCTACTTCAAGAGTTGCAGATTACTTGGAAATGCTAATGAATCTCTAGATGACGTGGTTACACACCTCAGAACGCAAAATTAAATAGTGAGGATGGAGCTAGGTGCTGGACAAGTTTCCCTGAACTCAGCGCCATGCCAGGGTGTCATGAAATATGGTTTTGTTGTAGCTATAGTTTACAGTTGGATTTATAGAGCAGAAAAGTATCTCAGGTGTACCAGTAGGTGGGCATCATCATTCATATAACCTGGTCCTTTAGTTATCTGAGGGCTAGCCTCAGATAGGCTTTGAAGGTTTTGTTAGAGAGGATGTATGTCATTCCAAACTCAGAAGCTCACATAGTCCCCAAAGACCTCTTAGATGCTTCATTACTTACATGGTTGCATAGAGCCACATGGGTTTTTGTGTCTATATGACTGCAAACCTTGAACTTTCTATACATTTTTATATAAAATAAGTATGTCTATTTTTATGTATATAAATATTATGCCTGTATGTATGTATGTATGCATGTATGCATGTGTACCATGTGTCATGGTGCCTATGGAGGCCAGAAGATGGTGTTGGATCCTCTGGAACTGAAGTTACACAAGGTCATGAGCTGCCATGTGGGCTCTGGGAAATTAACTCAGATCTTCTGAAAGGACCATGAGGGCTCCTAACCACTGAAATACCTTGCCAGACACTTTCTAGAACCTTTTGATCTTCTCAGAATGTACCACCAGCTGCTTGAAGTACAAAATGGCTACTGCTGCGCAGAGTAGCCCTGTAGTATTTATTTGTCTTTATTCAATTTCAGCAGGACTCCATTTTGTGATGCTTCTGTTGGGTGCCTTTGGCGATACTGGAGATGGATTTAGTAGTCGCAACTAGGGTGGTTGGTTGTACTACTACTGACTGGAGACCAGGGATTCCTGCTAAGTATTTTCTATAATGCACTGAAGCTGTGTCCTCCCTGACCAAAGACCTTCAGCTCCCAGTGCCATGCTTAGGCCTGGAAGTGTGCTATATAGCATTTAGGGTGTGTGTGTGTGTGTGTGTGTGTGTGTGTGTGTGTGTGTGTGTGTGCATGCGTGTATACACACACACACACACACACACACACACATATAGTTTGTACAGATTTTTTTCCTGTTTTTAAAATCTATTTGGAACATTAAAGATGATAGATATATGAAGAAAAAATTCTTATGACGTCCTCTATGAAAGGAAATTGTGACAAGTTCCTGATTAAACAAAAACCATTCCATCTCCAAGGGAGAATATGCAGCGTAACTGTGGCTTCATAGAATGAATTGGGTAGTGTTCCTTCTGTATCTATTTTGTGGAATAGTTTGAAGAGTATTGGTATTAGGTCTTCTTTGAACCTCTGATAGAATTCTACACCAAACCCACCTGGGCTTTTTTTGGTTGGGAGACTTTTAATGACTGCTTCTATTTCTATAGGGGTTTTGGGACTGTTTTGATGGTTTATTTATTTATTTATTTATTTATTTATTTGGTTTTTTGAGACAGGGTTTTTCTGTGTAGCCCTGGCTGTCCTGGAACTCACTCTGTAGACCAGGCTGGCCTGGAACTCAGAAATTCACTTGCCTCTGCCTCCTAAGTGCTGGGATCAAAGGCGTGCATCACCACTGCCCGGCCTTGATGGTTTATCTGATCCTGACTTAACTTTGGTATTTGGAATCTGTCTAGAAAATTGTTCTTTTCATCTAGATTTTCCAGTTTTCTTGAATATAGGCTTTTGTAGTAGGATCTGATGATTTTTTTAAAAATTTCTTCAGTTTCTGTTGTTATATCTCCCTTTTCATTTCTGATTTTGTTCATTTGGATACTGTCTCAGGGCCATCTGGTTAGTCAGGCAAAGGGTATAGTTCTTTTTGTTTCTACTTGATTGACTTCAGCCCTGAGTTCGATTACTTCCTGCCATCGCCTACTCCTCTTGGGTATATTTGCTTCTTTTTTTTGTTCTAGAGCTTTCAGTTATGCTGTGAAACTGCTGATGTATGGTGGGTATTTCTATCTTATCTTAATCAAATCAGGCCGGTTTCATCTCAATCCCTAGATTAAGAGGGGAAAATAACTTTGGAGAGTCAGTGCAATTTGTTGAAGGTTCCACAGCTGACCTGGGCAGTGTTTGGGAACAAAGGGGACCTGTTGGGACGGGTCTTCGGTTCTTTTCCACTAGCATTCACTGACAACTCATCTTAGTGCTCATACTTAAAATCTTCCAGATTTTGAAATTAAGTTGGTAGCTTGTGTATACTTCCTATTATAACTGCTTTGTTTTGAAAGTGACTCTTTGAATCTATGTTTTTTTTCAAAAAGATTTTATTGATTGATTGATTGATTGTATATGAGGACACTGTAGCTATCTTCAGACACACCAGAAGAGGGCATCAGATCCCATCACACATGGTCATGAGCCACCATGTGGTTGCTGGGATTTGAACTCAGGACTTCTGGAAGAGCAGTCAGTGCTCTTAACCTCTGAGCCATCTCTCTAGCCCTTGAATCTACTCTTACACTGAAACTCTAAGACCCAGATTTGTGGTTAATGTGTCTGTTTTAGCTCACTATTCCCATGGTCATTTTCACTTCTCTGGCATTTGTGCCTTTCTTGAGGGTTCCGCTTGATTCCTACTGGACTGAATTAGAATATTATTCGTGAATACGGGGAGAGATGGTTTAGTTACCAAATGTTATCATTCATGGGCATGGGGCAAAGCAAAATGAACAGGGGACCCCTGTCCATCTTATAACATCATGGGAATCCATAATTGTATCAGTTCAAAAAAATAATTTAGTGCCTTTCAAACTATGGTCATAAAACGTTCCTTTTTATTTTAACACAATAACGATGGCTTTAGGATTGCCTCCCAAGCTATCCCTGCTGATGTATACCGTTGTGTCAGCTTTTCTGTTATGTCCCTGTGTTCTGTAAGAAGTCACTCAGAGCTTCTTACACACTGAGAACAGAAGGGGCAGGTCCCGCTGACGCCATCCCCACTGGCTCACGATGCCAGTCATGTGCCCTCCTGGTGCCTCCCACGGCTTGAGACCTTGACCTGAAGCTGTTTGGTATTTTATTCCAGCTGGTGCTGGAGAGATGGATCAGTGGTCAAGAGCACTGGCTGCCCTTCCACAGATCCCTGGTTCAATCCCCGGCACCTCCATGGTGATGCATGACTACCTGTAGTCCCAGTTCTAGGGGATCCCATGCGCTGTAGACTTCTTGGGTATTAGGTATACATGTGTCGCACAGCAGCTAAGACACCCAAACATATTTTTAAAAATGCCGCACCTGCAAACTGACACGTATCATATTAGAAATGTAAACGAAGATTAATCTAGGATCTGTTTGCAAGCATTGGTACTGACATGCCTGTCAAAAAGATATTAATTCAACTTTGCCCTTTGCTACATATGTCAAGAGAGTTTGTGTTCATCACAAAACATGACCCAGTTATTTGGTTTTATTTTAAAAATGACCTTGGTATGAAATTTGGACTGTAATCCTCTTGAAAGGCTAAATGTGTTATATTCAATATTCAGCTTTGTTCTGAGATAATAACGCCTTGCACATTTTCATAAGCTAGCTTGGTGACTTCGTATAGGCTGTCTAATCTTCCATACCTCACCCTTCTTTTCTTTAAATAGCAGAAAGGACACTATCCACTCTAAGTTTTGTTGTAAAACTGCATAGAATAAGATCTGTGAAATACTCCACATGTCAGTCCTGGTATATGTTCAAGAAATGTTAGCTATTATTATTTTCAACTTTTTTTTTTTTGTTTTTTTGTTTTTGTTTTTCGAGACAGGGTTTCACTGTACAGCCCTGGCTGTCCTGGAACTCACTCTGTAGACCAGGTTGACCTCAAACTCAGAAATCTGCCTGCCTCTATCTCACGAGTTCTGGGATTAAAGGCGTGCCCACCATGCCTGGCATTATTTTCAACTTTTAATTAAGATTATTTTAATTTGTGTGTGTGCGTGTGTGGTGTTTGTGTGTGCGTGGTGTTTGTGTGTTTGCATGTGGATACATGTACACATCTTTATGAACTTGTGGAGGTCAGAGGGCAACCTTTCAGGAGTCGATTCTCTTCTTCAGTGATGGCAGCAAGAGCCCTTGCCCACTGTGCCATCTCCACAGCCTACCTCTCATTAGTGAACAGGTGGGCATTCTTGAATTCAGAGTTTATATTCCTTTAGTTCCAGTTCATGATGATCACATTTGCCTTTAGATACTGACTGTCTCTTACTTTCTAATGTTTGCAGGGGGTGGGGACAGCATCCGCAGTTCATTTTGCCAATCTCTGTCGGACTCTTCGGATGTGGCTGACGTGATTCTAGCTTCCATAAGCAGGAGGGCATCCGTAATGACAATCTAGAGAGCGGATGGCTGAAGAGTCGCCACCATCAAAGCTGAAACCACATTTGCTGTAATAAGTTATAGCCTGCGCTCTGCCTATGTGCCCAGTTAACTCTTCTCCCATGCTTTTAGAATGATCTTCACCATGTTGAAAGCAGGCAGCATCATGCCGACACTTTGTTTTCCAAAGAAAGCGCTTCAACATGTGTAGATGGCCATGCCCTTGTCTGAGGTCATTTCTCCAGCTTCCTTTTCGAAAGGGAGAGAGTAGGACTCCTATGACTGTTAACTGCCAGATAGTTATGTAAGCGGCTAGCCCAACCCAGAATGCCTTGTGTCTGCCCTGATGCTCATGGCCACCTTGGCTTGGACCTCTTCACCAAGCCAGTTTGTCTGCTTCCTCAGTGGCCACTACATGGCTACGACTCTAGGCTTACCCCATCCTCTTTCCTGCCTCCTTGTGGACCTGTTAGCTCCTCCAGAAGCTTAAATATTTTATCCCTACAGTGCAACGCAACAGAATCCACCAGGTATTTTTGCTTGGTGTCCTAGTTTGCTTTCTGGTGCCGTGATGGAATGCTGACCAACCAACCAACCAACCAACCCACCCACCCACCTACCTTAGGGAGGATAAGGTTTATTTCCCCTTAGGCTTTTACAATCACCCCCCAGAGGAAGCCAGGGCAAGAACCCGGAACTAAAACAGAGGCATGTGGAGGGGGAGCCTAGCTCTCTGGTTCTCTTTCTCTGGCTTGATTTCCCTGCATCACACGCAACCACTTTTCTTACAGAGCCCAGCCACACCTGCCTAGGGATGGTGGGCACAGTCCTCTTCCATCAATTAGCAATGAAGAAAATGTCTCACAGATGGAATAGAATCATAGGTCATTTTTGTCTCCTCTTCACAGGTGATTCTAGGTTCACTGCCAGTTGACCGATAAAACCCACCATGACATTTGAGTTTGTCTCCATGTCCTTCCCTTTCTGTGTGACACAGAGCCCTCCATACTGTCTGTTCTGAGAGCACCAGGGCCAGAATGCTTAGGCTTGAAGCTTGCTAAAGTTATGGGCATGCGTTGGGCTCATTCCACATCCCACGTCCCAAGCCATCCAAAACTCATGTCTGGCCATTTGGAATGTCTCTGAAAGTTGCCTATGGGCCCACCACCATGGCAAACCCCGGAGCGAAAATAATGAGTCTGTAAGTCTCTGGCTTACACAGCTGAGCAAGCTCTCTCAGGCTCTTGCAGAGATTTATTTAAAGTTTGAGTTGCTGTTTTAAAAACCCGCATTAGGAAGATACATTTTTAAAATCTGAGTCACTGTAACGTAACATCTGCTTCTGCCTGGGGCTGCAGCCAGATCAGAAGTGGTCTCTTGGCCTCCACATCCTGGAGGTAATTATTTCTCAGCTTTGTGTTCCCTACTGTTCAGCGAGTGGGCTGCCAGAGACACTTTGGCTTTCAGCAACAGAAATGTGTCATCTTCTACTTGAGGAACTGGTCGGAGCTACCCCCAACAACCCTGCCCCTCTTCCTCCTGCATCACCGCCAGAATGGGTCAGCCTAGTTCTCTATCTTCTACAGAACTGAAAAGTAGCTTCACACGACCCTGATGCAAAACTCTGAGAGCAAGTGTTAGGACATTGTGAGTCACTCCACAAATACCCAACGATATTCTTTGGGAATAAGAACTAATGGGGGGCGGTCCAAAATGTTGAGGTATAATTGAATGACAACCCTTGTGGCGCACCCTATAGGTGCTCCTAGGAGCTTCTCAGAATAATATTTATCTTCCTAATTTTATGAAAGTCGCTAAAATGATGTTTCTCAAGGGGAGCACCTATCATATCTTCATTTGCCCTATCCTAATGTTTCTCCAAGGATTCTTGAACAAACTTTGGTTTCTCTTTAGAGATTATTTTTAAAGACTGTGCTCAGGGCCTCCTGCTTGCTAGTGCAAGTGTACAGCCCCAAAACTCCTCCCCAGCCCAGCCCTGGGAAGTTTAAGATGAATTCAGTCGAATGTTGATTAGTTTAATAGCTATGGGTAGTCAGTCAGATTAACGTCTTAAATATAGTTCTCCTAATTAAACTGAAAATTTCAAAAGCTAAGTTGCAATCATGTCTAAATAAATACATATAATAGGAAAAATGATGTGTACGGATATGCTAAGAGCGTGTCAGACTGTGGCTTTATATAACGTCACCTTCGCTTAGCCTTGTGAGGAAGCTTTCATTTTTTTTTTCATTCAATCCATAGGGGGAAAAAATGAGTTTTAAAGAAGTTTCATTTTTCAGGCCAGTGGGTTAAAGTGCTTGCTGCCAAGCCTGACCGTGTAAGTTTGATCCGCCAGAATCATATTATGGGATGAGAAAACCAACTCAGAAAAGTTATCTTCTGGGCTTCACATGTTATACGAACGTGTGTGTGTGTACGTACACATGCATTGTGTGTACACATTGTGTGTGTACACATTGGTATGTGCATCATTCGCAAACCTACACACACACACACACACACACACACACACACACACACACACACTCTCATTCTGTTAAAAGCTTCACTTTGGTCCATATCCCTTAGCCAATGGAAGACCTGGTATTCATTGCTCATAGTTTCTGCTCTGTTGCACTTAATGTGACCGCTCCAAAGGCCTTGGGACCTGGAAGAATGGAGCCAATCAATGAGGCGGACTAAAGTCTCTTGCAACAGCCAACTTTCTTCATAGCCTCAGACAATTCACATTCTGAGGGTTAAGAGAGATCGCATGAGTGAGGTTCTCATGGGTTTAAGTTGCCTATAGTCCTAAGGACTAACCACAATTGGCAAAAACACGTCTTTCCATAGAGGCATATAAAGGAGTGTTTAACCATTTAATCCAGTAACGGCAGCCAACAGCCATGAGCCATCTGAAGTGAACTCACTCCTATCCGCTACACCTAGCAGGAACATGAAAATATATCCCAAGAACAATTCTGTGATTTGAAGACACTGAGGACACTAGACTCCTGTCTTGGCCTTATATTACTATAGGCTTTCTTTTTCTAAGATTTAAGATACCTATGTTGCGGAGATTTTTGGAAATTATAAAGAAGAATTTCTTTTATCATGGCGTGAGTGCTCAACCACTGTTTGTAAGTGGGGTCCCTCGATGCTTGCCTGTAGAGCAGACCTCCTCTTGTGTCTTTTAACAGCCCTGCGTGTTTGACACAAGGAGACAGAAGGAAGCCAGCAAACTGGCTGAGTCCGCGCCCCCCCCAAAAAAAACATACATCGGCCCCCTCTCCCCCAAACATGCAGTTACCAGGCTCTCGGTCTCAACCCCTTCCTCTAGACCGTGACATACCATACCATGGGCCCTGGCAAGCTGCCCCTTACTTCAGAAGAAACAGAGATCACATCCTCAGGATCCTTGAGAAGCCACCATGTTCTGATTGGCCACACACTTCTCCCTGTGCAGTTGGCTGCAAACTCTCTTCCCAGATGGCAGCACTGGCTTTGAGTCCTGCCTTGGCCTCTTTTGAGCAGAGGGCCCAGTGAATCTGTCTACACAAGTGTATACACAAATACACTTGCCAACTGATTTAATTAAGCCTGTTCTCAATTCAAATGGTATGTTTGGACAAGAACTAAGGCTCTATGAAGTTACCAGTAGAATTCATCCTCTAGAGGAACAGAACTTACAGAATAGCACATATATAATTAATATAATATAATACAAACATATTTAATATATAATTCTATAGATAATTCCCTCTATATTTCTATATACATATATATATATACACATATACACATACATAGATGTATACTATATTATGTATAAACATATGTATGTCATACACATATGCTTTTATATATATATATTTATATATACACATGTATACACATATACTCTTCTTTGTGTATGTATAGATGCACAGTATATAATATACACTATTACACATATAATGTATATTATACAATGTACATATATAATATCCATATATGTATATTGTGTATTTTTATATTTATTTGTATATTATATATGTACACATATATAAGCATGTATATATACATATATACATATATGTATATATACATGTGTGTATACACACACACACAGAGGATTTATTAAGACAGCTTACAGGCTATAGTCCAACAATGGCTGTCTACGAATTGAAGGTCTATGAGTCCAATAGTTCTTTCAGTCCACAGGGCTGGATGTCTCAGCTGGTCTTCACTGTGCTCCAGAATCCTGAGGAAACAGGCTATAATGCCAGTGAAGGAATGAACTTGCCAGCAAGATTGAGAGCCAGCAGGCAAAGAGAGCAAGCTTCCTTCTCCCATATCCTTTATTTAGGCTGCCAGCAGGAGGCGTGGCCCAGATTAGAAGTCTGTCTTCCCACCTCAAAGGATCCGGATTAAAGTTATGTGTTTGCACCTCAAATGATTTAATTAAGAAAATGAAATCTGGGCTGGGTGGCGCAAGCCTTTAGTCCCAGCACTTGAGAGTCAAAGGAGCTGTGAGCCGGAGACTAGCCTTGAGTGTCTCAGGGATCCTCTGCTAGCGTGCCTACCTCTCATCTCCCCCTTGTACAAGCGAAGCTGACATCTGGACTGGCTCTGGTGGGAACTAAAGAGCTAAGTTAGGAGGGACAGGGGAGGAGGTCACATCGAGACTCGGAGCCCAGAGCTGGCCTGCTGGGCGGAGGCACTGCAGTAGGCTTTGCTTTCATTTTAGTTTTGTTCAAAAGTGAATGTTATGTAATATTTTGGAAAGCAGAACAGTCATTCCTAACTCTCTGTGTCGGAGTGATTGTGTAGTCTCTCTGGTTTCTCTTCCCCCCTCATTCATCTGTCTGTCTATCTATCTATCTATCTATCTATCTATCTATCTATCTATCTATCTATTTATCATCAATCATCTACATCTCTCTCCTTTCTTCTTTGCTTTTTCCTCCTCCTCTTTTTCTCCTGTTCTTCTCATTTTAGGATGTTATTACATTTACTCGTGTGCATATGCACTTGCTCACATGATGTCGGGACACACGTGTGAGGATGACTTGGAGTCAGAGTTGGTTTTCTTCTCTCGCCATGTGGGTCCCGGCGATTGAACTCAACTCATCCAGCATTGGCCTTTGCCCACCGATCCATCCATCGTCTCCCTGACCTGGGAGTATTACTGCTGTGTTTTGAACTTTGTGCTTTCTGCTGGGCAGGTTCTGAGCAGTGTGTGCGCATGCTGACACAACTCCTCGTCCCTCTTCTTTCTCTCTTCCCACCTCCTCCCTCTACTCCTTTCCTGGCAAATAATTCTGCTAGTCTCCCTTTTCCTTACCATCTGTATTTTTTAAACCAAAATCTGATGTACTCTTAGCTCCTTTCAGCGTGCCCTCCGACTCACACAAATGATATCGAGTGAGATCCTTGTGCCGGCTGGAACAACTCATTCTGGAATTGTCTTCCAGCACCTTTGTTGGTAGCTTTGTAATATTTTCTATCCAGGTTTTTTGGAGAACAAACATGACAGTGTTTTGAAAGCTTTTTCTACCTCCAGAAGGGAGACACGACAGAAACATGCCATTACCATTGATGCTATGATCTTTATTTAGGAGTGTGGCAGTCTCGGAGCCCTCTGTCACTTCTAAGTCTGGATCTCTCATCTTGTTTCTCCAGATCCCATGCCAGCTCATAAGGATGCACCGGGTGACGCCGACGGTACCCCAGAAGACCTCCAGTCTGCAGGGACCAGCAGGCTGCTCTATCACATCACCGATGGTGACAATCCGTTGCTGTCACCACGGTGCTCCATCTTTAGCCAAAGCCAGAGGTTCAACTTGGACCCCGAGTCTGCTCCATCTCCACCCAGCAGCCAGCAGTTCATGATGTAAGAAAGCCTGCATCCTCATTTCATGTGGTTTCCCAAAGACCTTCATAATTTACAGCGAAATTCAGCTATGAAACAGGGCAGATGTGCCCATGGAGTACTCTGTCAGGCTGTGATAAAGCTCTCTCTCGGCGCTCTCTCTCTCTCTCTCTCTCTCTCTCTCTCTCTCTCTCTCTCTCTCCTCAGTTCACAATAATACTTCGGTACTGAGTTGGGGGTCTCAGAGAGAAATGCTCATGAGAATCAAAATATATGTTGGGTGTTTTGGAAGGAATGAAGTGTGTGTCTTTGCACACATCTGAAGTATTTTATATATATATATATATTTGGTTTTTTGAGACAGGGTTTCTCTGTGTAGCTCTGGCTGTCCTGGAACTCACTTTGTAGACCAGGCTGGCCTCGAACTCAGAAATCCGCCTGCCTCTTCATCCTGAGTGTTGGGATTAAAGGCGTGCGCCACCACGCCCGGCTTAAAGATATATTTTATTTATATGACTACACTGTAGCTATCTTCATTCACACCAGAAGAGGGCATCGGATACCATTACAGATGGTTGTGAGCCACCATGTGGTCGCTGGGAATTGAACTCAGGACCTCTGGAAGTGCAGTCAGTGCTCTTACCCGCTGAGCCATCTCTCCAGCCCTGAAGTGTCAGTCTCAGTCAGCTCGGTCTGCTTCCCATGCCCAGCGGTGGAGGAAATGTACATTAGCCAGTTCTAGAGAAGTAGTATCTAAAAATAACCACCATCCTCCCCAGATTCAGCTGGCAGCCAGAGGTAGCAGTCTCTGAGTCTCAATGTACCAGATGTGACCTCTACACGGTTCATTGAGTGGCGTCTTGCCATGTGTCAGATGTGACCTCCACATTGGTCATTTAGCAGCACCCCCTTGTGTGCCAGAAGCAGACCCTTCCCCCCTGCATTGGCTCTTTGTGTTTGTGATTGGGGTTAGTTCTAGGAACTGTGTCGTGCTCCACCTTAGCGTGCACAAATACTTTTGACGTGCAATTAAAAGGCATACTCCCTTGGCCAAAGTTTGCTCTATTTCCACAGCTCTAGTTTCTCTCCCACGGCTTGACTGCTGTTCCTGAGTTTATCCAGGGGTCATGGGTGGTGTGCTAGAGGGGCGGAGTGAGTCATTGGAGTTGCGTGGAAATCATGTGTCATGTTGAGACTATGGAGATATTTTCTGGGGAGAGGGCCACTCCTGTTGACATATTTGAAAGGGCTTTCTTATGTCAGAATGGTTAACTACCCATTTAAATCTTGATTTGAAAATGCTATTAGGGGTGGTGTGTGTAACCTGTCAAAGGGGGTCCCTCAGCAGGGCTTCCCTTCTGAGTCCCAAGTTGACCTTAATATGCTTTGAAATATGTATCTCTTGTGCTGATATTTTTTTCATTTGTATACAAAAAGTCCTGGGGTAGTTTGGCCCATAATGCACGTCGCAAGGTCAGAGGTCACAGAGAGGAGTAGGGGGCTCCTGGTACACTAGTTGCATGAGGAGCTGCCGCCTGGAATTCTCTGATCTCCTGGGTTCAAAGGTCAGGCAGCCATGTTCCCTGAGGCCCCTTTCTGGAACTACTTGTCTGTCTCTAACCATGGCAGGCCACGAAGCTCTTCCCGATGTGGCGGTGGGGACGGCAAGGAGCCGCAGACCATTACGCAGCTCACCAAGCACATTCAAAGCCTCAAGAGGAAGATTCGCAAGTTTGAAGAAAAATTTGAACAAGAAAAGAAATACCGCGTAAGTACCAATACCAGGAAAGCGTAGGTTGTGTCTGACAAGGGTGGGTACATTTTTCTCGGATCTCCATCCCGTGGCTGTGGCTGCCCTTTCCTTGCTGGAGGACAGCTCTGAACCCCACTGGTCACCCATCCCCCCACATCATGATCTGAGTTTGTGTTTAAGGCTGAGTCTGTCTTGTTCTCACCTGTAGGCAGCCAACCTCTGTTAGGAGACTTCCTACTTGCTACATCTCTTATTTCCCTAGTCTTTCTGAGCATCTTTATTGACACTAGCTTTTCTTTTCCTTTTTTTAAAAAAATAATTTATTGATTTTATATCCCAATACCAGCCCCCTTTCTAGTACCCCTTCACGTAGATCCTACCCTCATTCCTCCCTTCTTCTTTGAGAAGAATCAGTTTCCATCTGGGTATTACCCCTTTGTTACTCTCCCCACGAACACCCCCTTCCCCATCCCAAGACATATCAAGTCACTGCAGGACTCAGTGCATTCTCTCCCACTGAGGCCAGATAAGGCAGTCCAGTTAGAGAAGCAGGATCTGCAGGCAGGCAGGCAGGCAGGCAGGCAGGCAGGCAGGCAGGCAGGCAGGCAACAGATTCAGAAGAACATAGATGACAGGAGCCTAGCATAACTGACCTCTGAGAAGCTCCACTCAGCAGCCAATGGGAAGAGATGCAGAGACCCAACATTAGATGGAGACTCATGGAAGAGTTGGGGGAAGGATTGGGGAGCCCGAAGAGGACAGGGACTCCGACAGGAAGACCAACATAGTCAACTAACTTGGACACTAGGTTTTCTAGAACAAAAATTTAGGAAGCTTCGAGTTGAACTTTCTTTACCTATATGTTGATAAGAACTTTGGGTCTCAACATGCAGAAACTCTTACCTGAAGAACATAATGACGAGGAGACTTCTGCATTCTGAGTATTGGTTTTATTGTTTTGTGTTGTTTTTTTGTTTGTTTGTTTGTCATGAAGGAACTTCCTGGTGAGTGGTGATTTCTCAGGTGATACCTGCTGAGGCCACTCCCCAAAACCAAACAAAACCATCTTTTCCCTGAAGACCCCAGTCCTTCTGCTGGGCCCCCAGGGTTGCTGGCGCAGCTCTGTCTTCTCTCAGTCAAAACCACAGAGTCGTAGATACATGTCTGCTTGACCGAAGAAGCCTATGTTTATTTTCTTGGCGACCAAGGAGTAGAGAAAATTCAAGTTCACAGGGACTCACAGAAAGATAGTGTGGGTCTCTGGCTGAGAGCCCAGGACAGCTTGTTATTAGAATAAACAGGAGCAGGGAACAATCCCTCAAACGTCTTGAACTATTAAAAGGCTCCCTAAGCACCCCGTCCGGAGGCGATCGGGAGGTTCCTGTGAGCATGTGACACGTTTTGGGGCAGAGTGACGAGTAGGTAGTGGTCTGCTCTTCCCTTCCTGTCCTGCGTGGCTATGGCTTTGCAGAGAGAGGGTGTTTAGGGAGTGGTATCTAGTCTTATAGAAAGGGTGCCATCAGACTGGCTTTTAAGGCCATCTGAACAAGGGGGCTGCATAGTTTCCATTCAGCAGTCATGGCTGCACTCTGTCCATGCAGCAGAAATGCTCCTACCTACTGGCTCGGTCATTATCCCACAGAGAAGTAAGCCCTGGCCCACTGAAGACTTCTAACCAGCTGTGAGCTATCCCTTGAGGCCTGGAGCAGTGAGTTAATGATGACCAGGCCTGGAGTGGTGGTGTCGTAGGGTTCTTCTTGTCTATCTTTGGCAGCCCCAGTGGGGGAGGAGCTGGTTTCACCTTTGATCTACCAGAGTTTACCAGGCCTGCCACACCCTCACGATGGACGCCTTGGAGTGGCAAATGGGAGTTCTATTTTCGAGCCTGTTAACACTTCTGACCTGGCCTTTCCCGAGTCTGACTGTTGTAGATTTCCACCCAACACAAACCCTCAGCAGCCTTGTGTCTCTGGATGGGCTACTTTCTGAAGTTTGAGGACACTGTTGGAGGAACCCATGTGGCACTTACTGCAGTGTTGGCAATGAAGGGAGCAAAAGGTCCTAGGTATCACCAGCCTTCTAATCCGTCTGAACGACACCAAGCAGGCCACAGGACAGGCTGTGTCTTGGGAGAACAGGAAGGGAGCTTGTGCAGGTTAAAGATGCACTGGGTCCCCACCTGAGCTGTGCACATGGGTTATTCTTTTCCAGTTTTTACGGCCACCAACGGTTGTCTGTTTTACTTAGAGAATGTCTCTTGGCATCTTTTACCCTGTCTTGAGAAGCTTTAAAGGCAAATGAAGAGGCAGTCACTCCCGGCACTCCCTGCCGCACGCACGCACGCACGCACGCACGCTCAGAGGAGAGGCATAGATGCTATCTAGAGCAGTAGGCGGGGAGGGTTCATATTCACGGCTCCATCAGTGTTTACCTCCCCCCCCCCCTTCAGTCAGCACCTCATGTATCCTAGGAAACAGGGCACTGGGTCACTCCTCTATCCAGGTGCCGAGCTGTGGTTAGAAGCCTGGCAAGCCACCTGCCACGTGTTAAGGCTTGCTTTCCTTCCCATCCCTCCGACAGTGGTGTTACCATCCTCTGCTGGTTGTTGCTGAATCTTAGCTCCTACTGTGCATCTCGGCATTTGGGATGTCTTCATAAACATAAGTCTTTCTGTCTCTGCCAAATGTAGCTCTGGATAGAAAGGGCTAGTTCATCCAGATATTCAAGACAGGATTTCTCTGTGAGCCCTGGCTGTTCTAGACCATGCTTTGTATACTAGGCTGGCCTTGAACTCACAGAGATCCACCTGCCTCTACCTCCTGAATACTAGAATTAAAGGCTTATGCCATTGCTGCCTGGCTCAGATGTTCACTTTCAATAAAACATGTTAAAACTGGAAAATGGGACAAACCAGACAGACTCTTTTTTTTTTCCCCCAGTGACTGAAGAAACAGGCCTAGAAAGGTGACACGGATTTTAAGAGTCACACAGCCAAGAATCTAGACAGGGTCAATCAGGTCTTTTCATGGCTGACCAGAAGTCTTTCCAAAGTGTCTTATGAACGATTCTTTTCCTGGTAGAAATATACCATAATAGTATCTGTAATAGCAGACTTGGCTGCCTCATTTTAATTACCCCTAACGAAGCCTATATTAGTGAGTTTGCGTGTACGACCGTAGACATTTCCATTCAGACACGAAGAGGCCTAAAAAGCTATTATGAATGTGTGGAAACTCCTGTGGCTTGGAAGCCATCTCCTACACAAGCTGAAGGTAACCTTAAGAAAGCTAAGGGCAGAACCATAAAAAGAAAATTCATTTCTGCAACCGATTGCAGGCTTTCAAGTACTGTGTCATAAAATTCAGCCTCTGATCCCTCCTTCATTCTGTGGGTGGTAAAAAACAAACAAACAAAAACAAAAAACAAAACAAAACAAACCCCCCCCCCCAAAAAAAAAAACCCCAAACAAACCTGAAACCTGTTGGCTACTGGCTTGAGGTCCTGGTGTGTTCTGTATGTTTTGTATATCCTTTTGCTGGCATGTTGGGTGGATCCAGAGACGCTTAGCTTCATGGGCATACATGCATCCTTAGTCTGCAGAATCCTGAGGGTTCTACAGTCTATATGTAAAGCTTGGGCTGTCAATATGGCTGGACAGCTAAGCCCAAAGAATTAGGCCATCTACCAGGCTTCTAAACAGAAGACTTCCTTCTGGAGACCATCAGTGGGATTACACTAAACAATAGTATATGTATATATATTTTTTTCCTCTCATGAGGGAAGCTCTGGGCAACCTGTGTCTCTGTCCATGGTTCTGAAAGTTAGGGCGCCTCCTTCAGTCTTCCTTTCCAGCTTGTTTTAAAATTTATGTTTCCATGTCACCTCGTAACTGACGGGATCCTTCCATGTTCTCACAGTGAACACACGTTCTTGCGTATCAGGTGATGTCATGCAAAGCACCATTATGTGCTTTTGTTAAGTACCCTGAATGTGCTGTGTCTGTCACTGAAGATATCGCTCCTGTTGCTCATCTTACATGGACGAAGTGGGTCTTCACGGGCTGGCTGTGACAGTGCAGGCGTTTCAGCCCAGGTACCTCTGTGCAGGAGGCCTCCCAACTCTCACAGCCAAGTTCCTTATGTAGTCTCAGGTGGGGATAACTCTCTTGAACCTGCTTTTAAGTTAGCACGGTAGCTTCAGATGGAGGATTCTCATTGTGATCTGCGGCATAGGGTGTAAGGGCTTGTTGCTGAATTAATTAATTAATTAATTCACTTTATATCCCACTCACCGCCCCACTTCCTGGTCACCCCTTCCTATAATTCTCTCCCTTCCCCCACCCCTTCTCCTCTGAGAGGTTGGGACCCCCTGGGTACTCCCCAACCCTATCACATCAAGTCTCTGGGAGGCTAGGTGCATCCTCTTCCACTGAGGCCAGACAAGGCAGCCCAGCTACAACATATCCCACGGACAGGCAACAGCTTTGGGGATAGCCCCTGCTCCAGTTGTTCAGGACCCCCATGAAGACCAGGCTGCACATCTGCTACCTATGTGTGGGGAGGCCTAGGTCCAGCCTGTGTATGCTCTTTGGTTCATGGATCAGTCTCTGAGAGCCCCAGGGACTAGGCTCAACAACCAAAAATATTTTGCCATTTTTAATTTACTGATTTCTCTTGTCTGGGGACAGTTCACTTTTGTGCTGAGAAAGAATTCAGAAGTGAACGATCTGGCAGCCTCACACACCCCCTCCGTGTGTGTGTGTGTGTGTGTGTGTGTGTGTGTGTGTGTGTGTGTCAGTGAAAACACATTCAGGATTCCTTTGAAGGTTTGGTGGAAATCTTCCTGCTACCACCCTCTGCTTATCCACCCTAGTGAGGCGAGGTCAGTAACAGTAACATTTATGGTCAGAGCTAGCTCTTCTGCATTGCTTGCCATGCACCCAGAGCTGTTTTCTGGGTCTCATAGACATTAATCCACCCCAGGAACTCTGTGAAGGAGATACTGTAATCCTCACATTTAATATGTGTGATAGCAGAGCCCAGAGAAGCTAAATCATCTCTGCCCAAGGTCACAAGTGTTAAGTTTCACTTTAACACTAGCTCAGTGGGATCTTTAGTACTAAGAGTGATTAGAATTAGGGCTGTTCGTTCCCTCCTAGGTCAGCTACTGGACAATTACCAAGTTTTGGAGACCATGGGGCCTGCTTTCCTGAGCTCCAAGGACTCTGCCTCCTGGTTGGTTAGTGTTTCCCAGCAGGGCCTAGTCCCGAGCCACAGCCAAAGCAGGAAGCATTCAGGTTTCTTTTTGTCCTATCATTGTGCTCATCTCCGTTGGCAGGGAGTATGGCCTGCCAATGGGATGGGCTGTGGGTGGCTTATGAGGTGATGGAGGATGGACATTGGGGATGCAGGGGAATCATTAGGACGTGTGGGAATGTGCTGGGTGCCTCGGCACGCTTTGAAATAATGCCATGGAGGGACGAAGGTGCAGAGCAATTCACACACTGGAACTCTGCCCCAGTGTCCAGCTCGGCGTGTCTCTGAATTTCCTGTGTGGCTCGGCTGTTTAACATTTTTGCTTTTCTTTTTTTCTCTCTTTTGTCTCCCTTTTCTCTCTCCCTCCATTTTCCCTTCTCCCCATCTCACTCTCTCCTTCCCTCTCCCCTCCTCCTTTTTCTTCCCCCCCCACTCACTCCCATCCACTTCCACTTTCTCCTCCCCCCTCCCCCCAATAGCCGTCACATGGGGACAAGACTTCAAATCCCGAAGTTCTGAAATGGATGAACGATTTGGCCAAAGGGCGCAAACAGCTCAAAGGCAAGTGTCTCTTCCCTCAGAGAGCAGCAGCTGTAATAGCGTAATGTCCAGGGCCATTGCTGTCCATTTCCACCTGAGTCTTCTTGGGCTTTGGTTTCCTTCTTGGACTGAAGCTGCATTTGAGACGACCCCACACATCATTCAGGCCCCATTTAATAAACCTCCTTACGAGAGAGACCTGGGACCTCCAGCCAACCTGCGGAGTTCTAATTTCTCTGGTTACTAGATTGTTGGAAACAAAAACACCCTAATCCACTTCCCAGATCCACAGCACAGGTGAGTGTGCTAAGCCAGGCCAGGAACGTCATGTGGCTTGGAGGTACTGAGCCATGCAGACAACTCGGCTCCCTGGCTCTGGGACCAGTCCTCTTCTTCTTTTGTCCCTTTCTGGGATGGCAGTATATTATTACGGCTAAGGACAATCACTGTAGGCTCATACCATTCTTTTCTTCCTCCCTTTGTTCTGTAAGTCCATACTTAAGATATAGGGGAGTTGGTCCAAGTTTCTGGAAATTTCATGACCAAGAATTAGAAGGGACAAGTACTTTGATGCTAGTGATGTATCATGCTTATAAAACATGCAGTGCTTAAACTTCAAGCCAGAGCTTGGCATGGTGGCTTATCATCTCAGTATTTGGAAAGCTGAGGCAGGAGAATTGATAAACAGGGCTATATAGTAGATTTCAGGCAAGCATACTCTATACAGCTAGATGCCGAGAGAAACAGCAACATAAAGATGAAAACAAAAGCAAAAAATCCTCATAAAGCCAGCACAAAGCTAAATGAAGAAAGCGAGCTATACTGTATAATTGAAAAGAGTATATATAAAATTGAAAAGAGTCAATATAAATTATCTTATTCAAATTCAACTTCTTGCTATGGCATATTCTGAAATGCAATTCCCTGGTAAGTCCTAGTCAGGTTTTTTGTTTTTATTTTTGTTTTGTTTTTTTGTGTGTTTTTTTTTAATGTCTATTGTTTCAAAAAGCCACATTGTTAGAATGGTGGGCTCTGGATCTTGAAAATTAACATTTTCAAAATGGTGGCGAGATGTCTCAGGGTTGAAGAGTGCTTGCTTCTCTTGTGGAAGACCCAGGTTTAGTCCTCAGAACCCTCACTGCTAGGGGGCTCACAGCTCACTATCACAGATTTAAATCTTTAAAGGGAAAGAGCATTAGATAAAAACGTGAGGTGTGTCAAGTGTATGAGCTGGGATTCCCAAAGCCCCTCTCATCTCTTCTAGTTCCTCAGTTTTGCGTATGTGATACACAAGCCCTTCCTGTGTAATGCACAAGGTCCTGTATTTCCACAGGCTTTACTATAGACATGGCTTTTACTATGCACACCAGCAAACTGTTCCACAGAGAACCTCAAGCACTAGAGTGGGCAAAGGTGGAAACCTGGGGGCAGGGGAGAGGAGGTCTTCCCCCAGAAGTTCGTTGCAATCCAAATCCGAATTCTTGTCTCATGAGGTTCTCCCCAGGAGAGCCCAGTCTCTAGGGCTCTGTCTGCGTGGCTGGTTGGGTGCTTATGATATCAGGCATGGTTAAGGCTGACTTTCCTAGCATTGCTCATACCTAGGGAATTCAGGAGAAGCAGTTCAGTTTTAATCTGGGCCAGTGCGTCCTTTCCTGCTCATGGTAACTCAAGGCATTTCTCTTAGAACTTAAGCTGAAGCTGTCGGAAGAGCAAGGGAGTACACCCAAGGGCCCTCGGAGAAACCTGTCCTGTGAACAGCCTCCAGTCCCCAGAGAAAATGGCAAGTCGGAAGCTGTGGGTCCAGAACCAGGCTCCTCTGGCGAGGAGACTTCAGACGCTGTGGTGTCGGAGAAGAGAGAACAGACCCCTCCCCAGGATGATGTGAAGGTACCTTACTGCCTCAGCGTGGGGTGGCAAGGACATGCTTTTGGTCACCTGTCAGAGCACTTCACCACCAGAGTCACATCTTTAGGAGATTGCAGATTGCTGAGTTCCTGGTGGGTTAATGACTGTGACTTAGGAGCGCTGCTATGTGATTCTAGGAGGTTCTACTTCCGGAGGAGGAGTGTGTTGGTGGACAATAGTAAGGATCGGAGGATACGGTCTCTGCTCCACCAAATTAGTAAACAATTCCCAAGTCTAGGCAATAAACATATTGGTAAAGAAAAGCTCCAACAGAGGCCCTTCCCTCCACGGTGAAGTTATAAAGAGGGCCGAGGCATACAGTAAGAGTTTCACGCCCTAAGAATAGAGCTGTGATTTCTCGGCAGTGGTGGGTTGGGATCAGAGATTTCAGCTATAGATATAAATTTTGAAATCTGAGACAGGTGGATAGTGTTGTCAGTGAGGTATTAGGATATGTAAGCCTGGAGCTTAGCGGGGGGGGGGGGGGGGGGAGATTATATTTTATAAAGAAAAGCAGCACTGACCTGGATAATCCCTTTCCAGGAGGCTTTCCATTTATTTGGCTTAGGCCTGGGAGCTTTCTTAAGGTCCCTCCTGTATCAAAGCTGAGACTGATGTCGTTGACCTTTGACTTCCTCTGTAAGAGCAGGAGTCACCTTATTGCCGCTTGGATTCCTTCTCTCATCTTCCACGCAAAACTGAGGAACTAGAAGAGATGAGAGGGGCTTTGGGAATCCCAGCTCATACACTTGACACACCTCACGTTTTTATCTATACATGATAGGTATTGGGTATGTGTGTGTTTGAGGGAACCGACAAATGAATGCTGTTCGACCCTGGAATGAAGTCCCGTGGAGAAGGACTTCATTCCTATTCTCAGGTCTTTTCTATTCTGTCATACATGGTCTAGTCTTACTGAGGCAGGATCGTAGGCCAGATCTCAGAAGGCCTGGATGTCCTGCAAATACACACAGGACCCCAGTCACGTCACTGCCATCTCGTTTTCATCCTTTATATTTGATAAAGAACCAACGTGTCCTGAGAAATAAGGGGAGACCACTGATGGCTTGCTCGCAGGCTGGTATGTTGGTTTTCACACATGGCTAGCCTATCCCCCAGACCCAACATTCTAGACTTTAAGGATGACCAACGGATAATGTCTATGGTCATGTATACACATAAGCACATCTTGGATTTCCTGTTGATTAGTATTTCCTAGGGACTTTCTTGTATTTTAGAGTTAACTTGTCCATATCTGTATAAACATCTTTGTTAGTATTGATGTCCTGATGATTGGTTGATCAATATCCTCTGACTAGGCTCCAACTCTCAGGAGTGTCCTCAGCTCTTAATCAATCAGTCAGTGGGTTAATCCATTGATGACGTCGGTAGCCTCTGTCACCTCTCAATACAGCTACCAGCTGGGAAACAAAGACCCAACACATGAGATTTTTGGAGGGGCACTTCATATCCAAACCATAATAGTTGATGATTGACGGACAGTTACACATTTCCAAAAGGATTCAAATGCTTGTCGTATGAGTTCGGGTAAATCAAGACAGAGAAGTCATGTCAGGACTGCTGTCCTAGACTGCCTTTCTGCTGAGAGCTGGGATGTAGGAAGTGGTTTAAATAGACAAGGATTTTGGTAAGCACATGTCAGAAGACAATAGGAACAATCTTTCTTGAATAGGGTTATTAGGACGACCAAGACAGTTGACAATCAAGAAAGTGGGCCAGCCAAGAGAGCAGCAAAGAACACTCTAGATAGAACTCCCAGAACTAAGGCCATGAAGAAGGAAGAGCTTTTTGTATACACAAGAATCTCAGGGATGGGGACTGAGATACAGGGAACATGCTCTGGCCAGTGGGATGATGCTGGCCCTCTGGGGCTGTGAAGTGGAGGTAAGGGGTGGCCAAGTGGGAACAGAAAATCAGTGGGGGGTGAGAACCAGTTAAAAGATTAGATTACTGTGAGAATAAATCACCCAGCAAATGAGAAGACAGGACGGGTGGCTTGGTCAGTATAGTGACATTGGCAGAGACAGCATACTCAAAGCATATTTTAGTTGGAACAAAGAAACATGTTGAATATTTACACCAGTGGTTCTCAACCTTCCTAATGCTGATATCCTTTAAATACAGTTCCTCATGTTGCGGTGACCACCCCAACCATAAAATTATTTCCGTTGCTACGTCCAAATTGTAATCTTGCTACTGTTATGAATCATAACGTAAATATCTGATTGGCAAGATATCTGACAAACTCCCAAGGGGGTCGCGACCCACAGGTTGAGAACCAGTACCTTAGCAAGAAGCCTACTAGCAAGGTGGGATCCATGGAGACCATTCTGCTCACTGACATACCAGAACCATGGGAGGTACCAGACTTTAGAGTAGAGCTGAAAATGTTAAGAAGTGATTCATGCTGGGGTGCATCAAATTTAAGAGGTTTGAGGAACTGTGTAACCAACCCTCCTAGTTTTGCACAGGATTTTCATTGCTTGAGCACCGGAAATCCCCGGTGGTCCTGGGCAAGCAGGGATGGTCGGTTGGCCTTCTGTGACAACTGAGTGAAATGTATCTCCAGACAGTAAACTGAATGCTTAGAAATCACCCTTGTACAAGTGGCAGACATTCTTATTATTTCCAACAAAATAGCTATTGAATGGCTTCCTAAGTGTCAGAATAGGTTTTCGAATAGCCCTGGGAGCTTGATAGTAGAACTGGGCCTTTTAGGTAGGGGTTTTCTGCCGTGGGATGTGCAGGCTTTGATAGCACATTTCAGTACTGCTCCAGAGAAGTGTAACACGGAACCCTAGAGCGTCACAGGGAGGGTATCCAGAGTGAGTTCCAAGGCCACGGCAGAGCTCAAGGAGTTGTCATTATAATATCTAGCCTATTCTCTGCCTCTTTTACAAATTGTGGCATGCTAGTTCATTTTGCCAAGTCCAGTTTTTTAAAGCTAGAGTAGATAGATGACTTTCAACTGGCCTTCTTGCATATAGTTAAATCAAATTAAAATGGCCATGATGAGTGATTCCCCCCCCCCCCCCCTCAGACTTTTCGGGAACTTCTTGCGTTGGTGTTTAGTCAGAGCTCATACTGAAGCTAGTAAGCTGTATGGCAGCAGTTCTCAACCTGAGGGTCGAGACCCCTTTGGAGTTACATATTCAGGTATCCTGCATATCAGATATTTATTTACACTATGATTTATGGTAGTGGCAAAATTATAGTTAATGAAGTAGCAATAAAATAATTTTATGGTTGGGGTGAGGGGTCACCACAACATGAGGAACTGTATTAAAGGGGTGCGGCATTAGGAAGGTTGAGAGCCACTGCCTTACAGCGTGGCCTTGTTAGTTCAGATTTTGTGACTCTGCCTCCCCCCATCCCCTACCCCACCCCACTCATCTTTATTTATTATTTAGGGATTTTTTTTTTGAAAGAGAGATAACCATTGGGGAAAAAAATCATTGGAAACAAATCTATTTTCTGTTTCTACTTCTGTATATTGCTGGCTATCTACACTTCAAAAAATGTTATATTTTGATTTTTTTTTAATGTGTGAAGGGAATCACACTGAGTAAAATATGGCTTACTAATAGCTACCACTGTCCACATAAAATAGCCAGAGAGAGCTTCTAGGGTGATTGATGGGTGTCATTTTCTAGGTTAATATGCACAGATATTTACCCAAAGGTAAGTAATTTTCATCCTCCTGTTGTGGAATCAGGAGTAAACGGAAGGGGGAGGTTAAGGAAGGGAGAGCTCTAACAAAAGGTAATTTGCTAATATCTGTCTGCAGTTTGTGGCACTTCTGCTAAGAACTCGTTACTTCCCAAGTGTTTCACCTTCTTAGGCGTGGCATTGCATCCCAAAGAGAAGCTGGCGTTCCAAACTGCCACAAAGTGGTCAGCCCAGATGTTTTCTATCTGCCGCTGGGCAGGAGGTTACTTCCGGTGACTTCCTGCACAAAGCTGCCAGAGCTCAAGTAGATTCATCCCTGTGTTTGTTTTCTGTACCCCAGGGAACTCTGGACAGAGCCTCTTTCTCAGAAAAGCACAGGAACTTTTCAATATAATCATTCTTCCATTCATACCTACAAATGTGCTTCTGCTCAGGGAGATAGATAGGTAAAACCATTTTCCTCTCTGGATAGGAAACTTTTTTTTTTTTTTTTTTAGTTTGAGGACTCAAGGTCTGTCAATATTTCTTTGTGTCTGAGGCCCACATGTGGGCTGGCTTCTCATGCTCATTTCTATTTGGAGATTAGTTAGTAATGATCCCAGGAGTAAAATCATTAGCATGGAGAGGACTTGCGTGTATTGTATGAGTATTTCAATCTTCATTTAGTATCTGGGGAAGATCATTTTGAAAGCAGTCTCCTCATTCTCATTTTTAATTAGCTAATTAATTAATTAAATTTTGTTGCTTTAAAAAGCTTCTTTGCATTTGTGTATTTTAATTTTTTTTAATTTTCTTTTTAATTAAAATACATCTTCATTACATCATTTCCTTCATCCTTAACTCCTCCCATGCTGTCCCTGTCTCTGTTCTGCTCCCTCATAATACCCATGGCCTCTCTTTAACTAACATGCAAATGTTAACATGCACACAAGCATGCACAAATATATAAATACAATGTGCCAAGTTCATTTAATATTGCTTATATGCATGCTTTTAGGGCTGACCACTGGGCCAATTAGGGAGTCATCCCTGGGGAAGACTAACTCTCCCTCTCTCAATATTTAGCTTCCTGTAGCTCTGTCCTGGGGTGCAGCTGTGTAAGATTTTCCCCATCCACATTGGCATATCAACTAGTGTCTCCACTGGTCAGGTCTTGTTTAGGCAGCCATAGAGTTGAGATTACATAGGTGCAGCTTCTAGGGTCCTATCTGGAAGATATGATCTTGCAGCAGATATCATGGTCTTTCCGCCCTTTCGGATTCTTCTAGAATCTGGGTTGGGGGGAATATACTAGGTAGAAAAACCACAGTCAAATTTCGAAAGAGACCAATGCTCTAAGTATATTGTTTTGTTTTCTATTGAATGTAAGTCCCCAGTGAGGTACTGAAAAGAAAAAAAAAATAATGTTTTCTGAACTTAACATTTATATTTTCCCTCTAAAAATGTATTAAAATCCCATGGACTACATATTGGCTGCATGTGGTGTGTGTAAAAGATGTACAGAAAATGCAAATGTTTAAAGAGTGAATTTAATTAGAAAATTAAAGGCTCTCTCTCTTTTTTAAAAAAAACCATTTATTTATTTTATGTATATGAGCACACTGTAGCTGTCTTTAGACATACCAGAGGAGGGCATCAGATCCGTTACAGATGGTTATGAGCCACCATGTGGTTGGTTGGGAATTTAACTCAGGACCTCTGGAAGAGCAGTCAGTGTTCTTAACCGCTGAGCCATCTCTCCAGCCCTAAAGGCTCTTAAAGTTACAAGCCAAAAAGCTTCTACAGCATATTCTCTTTCTCCTGAAAATACAAATGAGTCTTAGGTTACAGCCTAGGGTGTGCAGGTATATGTTTACATAAGATCATCATATATAGCCAGCGATGGTGGCCTTTAATCCTAGCACTCAGGAGGCAGAAGCAGATAGATATCTGTGAGTTCAAGGCCATGATACACATACACAAACACACACACACACACACACACACACACACACACATATGGAGATTTTTACCTATGACCTTCGACCTTCTTAATATTCAGAGCAGGGATGTGGTAGATTGTGGTAAAAAGTTAAAGTTATATGGCGGTATTTTGGGTCTCAGTGAACTTTTATTTGGGCAAGTAAGACTGAAACAGAAAAGTTCAGGTCCAGATACCAGACCCTAAAATAGAAAGGTTCATAGAAAAGGGAGATTAACGTGGACCAGTGTGGCTTGTAGCTATGATGGGTATGGACCATCATAAATGTCTCTGGGGAGCTATTTTCTTTTGTCTCAAGTCTCTGGGAGGTCTGGAAGGCAGAGCTAATTGGCATTTTGTGGTAGGTACGTCCATAAAAGACAGCGTGGGTGACTATGTGGTGACTTGTTTCCTCCCATACTTTGCCCTGATGAGTATAAACCATTGGTTGAGAATGGAGTGGAGGGAGGGCTATGTGCAATGAGTATATAGTAAATTAGTGCATGGGACAGCATGTGGATATGGCAGGGGAGGGGCGTACAAGGGCAAAGAGGGGCTTGGCCACTTTGGATAGATACATGGATAAGCAGACAAGAGACAGTGAATTTTTATGTGAAACCTGACCTGCTATAATGATGCATAGGGATGCGTCACACATCAGACAAGTACAGAAAGCATCAGCACACTACAAGGCCGGGAATTATTTTAATTGGAACGTTAGCAAGTCAGCTAAAATACATGTCTATCTTTGGAATAGCCTGGAATGGATTCTGGACCTCTAGCCCCTTTGTTGTGTGGGCATGAAACTGAGGATTCAAAAGTCAAATGTTTTATCCCAAATAACTAAAGGTGTATATGAGACCGAACTAGTAAGGCAGTGTGCATTCTATGTGTGTAATAGTGGAGGTCTTTATAGCTTAACACTACTCATGTTTTGCAGACTAGTTCACAAAGCCCTGTGGTCCAATTTCTATACTCGCCTCAGCCCTTTATGGGAATATTTTTCTAGGAAAAAATGATGTACAACAAACACCATCTTTTGACTTCCTTTCTGTTAATCACCGCTGCATGAAAGTGTTATGATCTCTAAGGCTTCAAAACGTGACCTGTGGTTGTGTTAGCCTGCTGGAATATCGCTTTAGGGAATGGACTCTATCTCTGTCCACACTGTCAAGCTTGTATGGGTTCTGGGATGGATCCCCAACACGTGCTGGGTGCAGGGATAATATTGTCTGAGGACAAAAAAATTAGAACGGATTTTATGTTTTTCAGGGAACTAAGCAAGACAAGAACCTCATAAAGCCTCTTTATGACCGATGCAGAGGTATCAAGCAAATCTTGTCGACACCATCCCTTATCCCGACAATTGTAAGTAAAGATGGCGGCACTAACTGGAAACATTAAGTAGCACCTTGAATTGATGCTATTTAGTGCCCTGTCACAGAGCGCACCATGAATGTTAACAAGTGGCCTTCCTAGCTGTGTATACTATGATCCCACCAGCTACCGTGGTCTTCCCAGCCCAGTGCTTAACAGTGGCTACCAGAAACTGCTGCGAAACAGAACATACCAACCTGAAATGATTGGGGCCACTCTTTATATTTGATTTTTTTTTTATACCCTCCTTTTGGACAAGGACAAGACACGATGGCTCTCACGGTGGCATTGTCTAATTTTTAACACAGCTAGACAAGACAGAATTTCGCTGTTTTTGTGTGGTGGTTAATAAAACGGGTAATACATTATTTGAAATACTGAAACATTGTTTTGGTTCCATCTGATCACACTATACCGAAACGGAACTAGGCTATTTTCTTAAAAACAAATGTATTAGGGAGACAGAGCTAGGAAAGCGCCCACATCTGGCTTCATCAATTTCAAAGCAGCTACTCAAGGTATCAGCAAATATTAGTGACTATGAATTTAAATCTTCTTGAGTATGCTTATGAAGCTGTGTTTTAAAGAATGTTAGAATGATACATCCTGTCTAAAATCTTCCCTTTGAGGAAGAAGAATAGTTTAAAGGGCAGAATGCCTTTCAAGTTTGAAGAAAACCCTTTGGCTGCCATAATTACTGGAAAGGTTAACTGCTGCTGCTTCTTTGGCCTTCTGAGGGCCCTTCTGAAATTGTCACTTACACATCCTCTGGATTGACTGTGGCCTGCTCTGGGTCTCAGTGTGGTAATTTCTGAATAAGGTGTCTATAGTACATTTTGTCCTCATCCATATCACTGCTGTGAAGTTGGACTGCAGAGGGCCCTAGGGGAAGGGAGGACCCACTTGGCTGAACAGTATAAGCTCATTCAGGTCCCAAAGGTCCATCTTCTTTGGCCCAGTGAATATAGATAAACTTGGTAAGCAGTGTAGCCAAGCAAGGATGTCTCTTTCCTCATTGACTTCTGTAGGTTCTTAATGGAGCTGAGAAAGGGCTCTTGGTAGTTGCCAATCCAGTTCTCAGGAGCCATGTGGGCCAGGTGTCTACTGGGTTTTAGGGTCTTGCAAGTCCTCATGCATGCTCAAGGGACATGAAGCACTCTGTGACGGTTTGGCTTTGCTCGTTGACAAGCAGGAGGAAGAGGACTCTGATGAAGACTGTCCACAGGGAAGTCAACAACCCTCTTTACCAGATCCAGTGTCCCGCCTACCTGTCGGTGATCACCTCACCTACTCGGAGACAGAGCCTGTGAGGACCCTGCTACCAGATGAAAAGAAAGAAGGGAAGCAGCCAGCGCTCTCCATGTCCAACTTACACGAGGCCACCATGTGAGTGAGCAGCCTGGGTGTGGGCTCTCAAATGACCTTACCTGTACCTTACCTGGATGTTAACAATCCAGCATCCGTCCTAAAATGTGCTCTCCAGCAGAGAATAGACCTAAAAATGCACCATCCAGTTGGCTTCTCAACTGGGAAATATAGATGGCAAAGCTGTGAAGAGCCACAGGAAAACCCTCCATATGTCAGAAGCAGTGATGTGCAGTTGACTTTGATCCTTCTTTTCAGCTGTGTTCTGGTACTAGTAACCCCGAGCCAACTCAAAGGGGAGCTGGTCTTTGATATTGAACCCAAAGGAGTCAGACCCTTACTAGACCAACAATGGCCAGAGCCCTTCTTTTCTTTTTCCTTTCTTACATGCAGATGGCATAGTGTTCCAGATAGGTAACCAACACTGACCACTAGCCAATGAGCGAGCGGGTCTTTATCTCCTAATGACTCCTCAGTTAAGAACTGCCTGGACCTTTCACTACTGTTGTTACTCAGTGGTTGGTACACCTCTTGGTCATGTGGGTTTGCTTTTGGGTTTGCATGTGACAAACCCACATTGTGAGGTCATCTTTAACATGCATTATATGGTCTGCTTAGGGTGTGTCCCGCATGGAGATGAGGCAAAACCAGGGACAGTATGTAATATTTAGCTTGCTGAGAGAACAGAACATATTTCTTTTTCTTTCTCCCATTCTCCCCAACCTTTGGGTTGTCACTGTAAAAAAAAAAGTCATTCCTAAACTTGGGTTGGTGGAGGCATTTTTGAAATTGATAGACTTGGCCTATAGAAAATGCTATAGATTTAATATTCAGTCTCTGGAAGCATAATAGATGCATTTTACCATGAAGTAGATTGCGGTGGAATGTCAGCCCTCTCCTGGTTCAGTTTCATCCCCAAGGCCTTTGTCCTTCTCCCCACACTCCAAGGACATAATCTTTTTCCTCTTGTGTCTCTTATCTTTGTCAACAAACATTTATGTGTATTCCTTAGCTGCCTATTGCCGCCTAGCGTCTCGCTATAGCACCGTAACAGCCACCATTCCCGACAGATTCAGTTCATCAGCCTTTCCCTTTGCCCATGACACTGTTAACGTTAGGGAATATTAGGCTTGTGTGCTCTTCCAACACCGAGGCACACATTATAAATCTACTCACTCACTCACTCACTCACTCACTCACTCACTCACTCACTCAGAACTTCCTCCCATAATCACTTTTCTGTGATCACAGCCACATTTTGCTGGTCTCATATAATTAATGCAGGCATAATCATTCAGTCAGACCAGCTCTTAATGGCAAATGTGTTTCACCTGATTCAGGCCCGTCCTCCTCGACCATCTCCGAGAAACTAGGGCTGACAAGAAGAGGCTACGGAAGGCCCTTCGAGAATTTGAAGAACAATTTTTTAAACAGACAGGAAGGTAAGTGTGAGCAGAGAGGTTCTGTATTTTGCTTTTATTTTTAAATGCTAACATTTCCTAAAGAACTCTAGTTCCAAATAAACTCCACTTTTCTAGGAACAGTGGTTGAGATGTAAATCCTTGCTGGAGACTGTGCTTTCTCCAATGCAATACCCTTGATGGTATGGTGTTAGGGGTGCTTTACGGGATATTGTTGTTAATGGCTGTCAGGTGTTAACATCAGTCTTTACACAAGGAAACTTTAACTCTGAAAGTGTTTTGTGAGTTTCACTCCAACTATTGATTATCTTAAGCTTTTAAAAAGTTTACTCTTGGGGCTGGTGAGATGGCTCAACAGGTAAGAGCACCCGACTGCTCTTCCGAAGGTGATAAGTTCAAATCCCAGCATCCACATGGTGGCTCACAACCATCTGTAACGAGATCTGGTGCCCTCTTCTGGAGTGTCTGAAGACAGCTACAGTGTACTTATATATAATAAATAAAATAAATCTTTAAAAAAAAAGATTTATATTAAAAAAAAAGTTTACTCTTCAGCCCTTATTCTTAGACTCTTAGTTTTATAAAGTATTCTCTGTGTATTGCATGAATGTTTCCTTTAAATATCCCTTCTAAACATCACCCCCTATTCCTGTTTGTTTTATTCCAGGGTTCAGTCAAAAAGTTCATAGCTATTTCTCTCTCCCTTAAATATTAGTTGGATCATCTGTCTTTCTATATTTTTCTATCTTAACCCAGATGTTACTATACACTCATTAATTTCTAGTAATTTTTTACTGCATTACCAACAAAGTTCTATATATAATCAGGTAATGAATGTTAGTGTCTTTTGGAGAAGAGACAAATTACTTAGCTGTCTTCTGTTTCTGTCCTCAATAAGCTGCAATGCTTTGTCTCCTGGGATAAGTTTGAAAGCTATGACTATGACAACGAGACATTAGTCTCTTTTGGTTTGTTTTTGTTTTTTGTTTTGTTTTGTTTTGTTTTTTTCAAGACAGGGTTTCTCTGTGTAGCCCTGGCTGTCTGGAACTCACTCTGTAGACCAGGCTGGCCTCAAACTCAGAAATCCTCCTGCCTCTGCCTCCCAAGTGCTGGGATTAAAGGCGTGAGCCACCACTGCCCGGCTGAGACATTAGTCTTAAAACAGCCTTCCGATCCCCAGTGTTTCTAACCTGCCACAACTGCCAGAAAATCACACTGTAAATGTCCTGACAAAACCCAATACAATGCCTTTTTTTTTTTTTTTTTTTTGCAATGCAAAAAGCTAGAATGTGTGTTCTCCAGCCCTAACTTGGCAGATAGCAACATTGTACAATGTTAAAAGTTTGGGCACTCTTGCAAGCACATATGTTCCCAAAGTCACAGAGCTTCTAAATGGCTGCAGAGACAAGCTGAGGGGCCCTTACTCACCTACTGCCTTTCTTTCCTGCCTTGCTGTCCTTTCCTCTCAGCCTGTAAATCTACTCACTCACTCACTCACTCACTCACTCAGAACTTCCTCCCATAATCACTTTTCTGTGATCACAGCCACATTTTGCTGGTCTGATATAATGCAGGCATGATCATTCAGTCTGCTGTGAGGGAGGGAGATTGTGCTAAAGTGCCTTGAGACATCCACCTAGCATGCTAGCTTGATCACCCTCCGTAGCTTTTCTATTGTGCTAGCCATCAGCAGTGGGCTCCACTGGCGAGACACTTGTGGCTCAGCAAAGTAACGGTTCACTAGGGGCTTTAAGCAACACATTCTGATTTGCATTTATGTTCCCCTTTAAAATTATTCAGTGGGAAGTTTTCATTCAGTGAAAGATCTGCGATGGGTTCAGGATTTTGAGTTTAAATAGACATCTCATGAAAAATGAGTTAATTAGGTTTAAGACACATATAAAGTCTTTTGATCACTTTGAGTTTCCTAAAGAAATTTATACTTTGACCCATTTGAACACAGAGTGTACATTAGATTCTGGGAGGTTTCAGTGTGCCAAGTCTGCCTATAGGATCTGTCAGTATTATTTGCCATGCCTTTTGGCAACAATCGGGGTTTGTTCTGCCTGTTCTTAGTAGTAGTCATTGACTGTGGCTATATAAAAATCCATGCATCAGTATATATCTAAGAATGATTATGGAGGAGACCATGACTCCAGCTTACCCATGCCATACTGCAGTCAAGGAACAGCTCATTTTATTGTACTTACACGGCCTAAACCTACTTAAGATATGTCTGTGCTTGATCTACGTGAACCCATATGTCCTCCGGTGGTGATAAAATGTCATCTGAATAAGACAATGCTCACTTATTAACCCTAAACTCTAACTGTTGAATGGCAATAAAATAGAGTGCTGTCTTGTTTCCCTAAGACTATTTACTGCTAAGATTTAACCCATCTAAACCCAGCTAAAATGTCCATGGGAATGGATTTTCTATACATTTAGAGGCCCTGTAAATATGGTAATAAGACAAGAGCACTCAGACTGTTCATGAACCAAGCAAGGTCTATGCATTAGAACATGCTCAGCCTTTGAACTAGTGTGCAGAAAGAGAGCCATTGAATTTTAAACTATAGATGTGTTCATATGTATAGAGGCCAGAGGACAACTTGGGGGATCAGTTCTTTCTCCCACCATGTAGGGCATCAGGTTTAGTAGCAGTCACCTTTGCTACCTACTGAGCCATGCCCCTGACTTCAATTCAAACGATTTAGACTCATGATCACATTGTCAAGGGGAAGCTCAGAAGTTCTATTACACATCAGCAGAAACAGGTCTAATTACAAGGACACTTGGATACATTGCCAGCACACGAGGCAGCCCCTGGGAAGGTTTTGCCACTATGAATGTGTGGGTTACTTGTATAATTGAATAGCTGCAGTATTTTCAGGACACTATTATGGACCTACTGAAGTATGAGGATGAGTGGAAAGGCGATGTGTCGGAGGCTCTAGCCTTTGCTTTTCCTTCAATTCTTTTTCACCTGCACCATCGTTCTGTGCTCAGGCATTGGGTCTCATATTTGCAAAAACACATGGCCAAAGGGTGCTGCTGCTTAGAGAAACGGAGCAGGCATGGAATGAGACCGAAGGGCTGTAAAGAAGGCACCATTAAAAAAGAGCCACATGGAAGCCACACACCCCTGTCAGTTATAAAAGGATCTTTAACGACCTGGCTCTAATATCAACTAATATAATGTATCTTCCCTTCCTGCAGAAGCCCACAGAAGGAAGACAGGACGCCGATGGCAGATGAGTACTGTGAATACAAGCACATAAAAGCCAAGCTGAGACTACTGGAGGTCCTCATCAGCAAGCAGGATGTGGCCAAAACTATTTGAGGTTCGGCTCTGCTCACTTCCTTCTCAAGATGAAGTCAAGTTTATTTTCCTCTACTGTTCTTGCTAAGTAGTTTTGATGTACCGAAAGTGAAAGCACTTTAGAGATAGTATTAGCTGTTTTGATGAAGGAAGAGCTAGTATAATTATACCCAACCAGGCGTTTAAATAGGGAAATAACAGGTGATATTGGGATTAGCAAAAAGCATTTAGCCTCCATGCCAAACTGAAATCCAGAGTCAAATGTAATTGTCTCAAAAACCGTCTAATATCTTGTCAAACCTAAAATCACACGTAGGCAGGCTACCTGCTAGGGAAGGTTTAGTAGTGGCCCCAAATTCATTTCATTGATGTATGGAAAGAGCATGGTTTAAATACATTGGTGAGACAAAGAAAAAATTCTGCTCTTCATCCAGGAAGGAAAACGGCCAGAAAGAAGGTAATTTAAGTGAGACAACATCCACTACCTTGTCCTGTAAGTCTGTAGGCGTTCAGCACTCTAAAATAACTCGACTGTGTCACTGCTAATCTCTTACTTCTATATGAAAGTAGTGCATTATTTTATCTGTTATTTGAAAATTTACATTTCCAGTTACCAAAGTTCACTTGGATGGCATGTACTTTGTGAATTATCTTTGTCTATGACTGACAAATGTTTATATTAAAGTAAAATATTAAAATAGGTATTTTGGATAGATGTGTCTGCAGTAATAACCTAATGTGACCATAGTACTATTGCTGATTTTCTTGTTTCCTATACTAAGATTATATAACTATTTTTCCATTGGGAATATGCATCTTTCTTAATGTTCCAAGGTCTGTACTTTATAAAGTGAAATACTTTCTTGTGAGCTGCATTCATTCTGCACAGGGTGAAAAGCTTGGAAATCACCAAGAGACCTTTTATTTGCTTTATTTAGTGTATCTTGCTTTTTCTCCACTCACACACTTATTGGTTTGGTTTTTGTAAAATCAAGTAACAGGTAGACATTTTCTCATTATCAACATTGTTCCTATTTCTGTTTTCTGTCATGTTTAAGCATGGTGTTGAAGAAACTCAGATTTTCCTATTGCTTGGGTGGGGAAAAAAAAAACAACCCAGATTCTAGATATGGACTATGTCAGAGGCGTGTTGTTCTCTCTGTATTCACCTGCTGTTTTCAACCTTTTATGAATCAGAGTAATAGCCTTCATAAATTTGTTTAATCGAAGTCATCTACTTGTAACAGGACATATACACAACTATTTGAGGTTTACAAATTACATCTTTGATAAGGGAAATGGTTTCGTGAGATGTATACAATTGCTATTAAAATGTAACTATATTCTATATGATTGTAAATATTTTATACAACGTACAAATAAAATATTTTTCTATTATATTTATTATGTTGAAAGCACAGTAACTGTTTCCGGTTAGCTAATATAAATAACATAAATAACACTGTCAAACAACAAGGCGGAAGTGCTGACAAGTCTAGGCTTTTAGGATTTAACTCATGCTGCAATTACTCTCTCTCATGCGGTTTGGAGTTATCCCGATATTTATTCAGTAGATTAAAATGGATGCACATTTAAACACCATTGATAAGCCATTATTTTGTACTTTGCTAAAGCGGTCTATATAACTGTCTTGTTATGTTTGGCATAAAGGAAACATAAAAGCATTGCAGCATCTAGGCAAACAGTGTCAGGACAACCTGGGGACATCGTTGGAAGTGGTGAACAAGGGCGGGCAAGAGGAGACACGGAAAGGCTCTGAATGACAGAATTTGCTTTTGGTGACAGCGGCATATGCATGCTTCAGTGGGGACATCTGATGGCGGATGGACAACAGAGGGTAATGCTCCTATGGGAAGACAGGGTATGTGGGGCAGGGGCGGGACAAAAGTGGTGTTAGCGTCCGACACTGATGTTACAGGTTTTGCAGCTGGGGTCTTTCTTTGCATTTGCAGTAGACAAACTCATGAGCTGATGACCAGTGATTTCTGCCACGGTGCCCAGGGAAAGAGCCACAGGGTCAGTGTAAATGACTTCTAAAATGACATCCTGGGCGTGGTGGTACACCAGCACCCCATCTTCTTCTGTACAGGTCAAAAAATTATTATCCTTGGAATTTAGTTGAGGAAGGCGCTGCTTACAAAATTCATCTCCTGGCGATCCCACAGGGGCAATGACAAGAATCACATAATGATAAGCCGTGTACATACAGTAGAAGTCCCCAAAGTATAAGTTAGTATTGGGGTTGAAAAGTTTTTCTGCTGCAATCTCAAACCTGTATCTTCCATACGGTGAATCCTGGGGTGGCTTCCCTGTATTGAACTCGGTGCTGCAGCTGAAGAAGATGCCTTCCAGTTTCCCACTGATGGGTGAGCCATGGCTACCACTGTTATCCTTGATGGAAGGCTGCATAGCATTCCCATAGTGTTCTCTGCCAGAGAAAGGAAATAGCCACTGCTCAGTACAATCATGGTAATTTTACTGATTTACAGATTTGAATGGCACACAAATCACTACCCACTGCTAAAGGTCTGAAAAAGATCAGGCTGTAATCAAATCAAAGGGAATATATATATCTTTTGACACTAATCATGGATTGGACCCAGAATAAAGATGACCTACAAACCTTGCGGTTTCCTGGACTGAAAACCTGAATTGCAATTAGAAGTCTCACAGGTGAAACTGGCTCCATCTGTACTTAATGAGTTTCACAAGTGACTTTACTAAAAAGAAAACTACTGAAAATATTGAACAACAGTGCTAAGGAGAACTTGGTTTAAACATGTGCTGTCTACCCAAAGAAGGTCCATCCTGTCTAGTGGCTCCAGAACTGAGCTGCTGCTGCCACAGGTCCAGACACCTCCAGTCTTCAGTCCCAGAATCTCCTTCACATTCCGTGGTTTGAAGATAGGGGCTGCTGTGACAACTGTTGGCGTCTCCTGTGCTGATCCTGAGGCACCTTGCAACTGGCCACAAGTTCTAGTAACCTCAGTGCTAGACTAGAGTCTGGGGACACTTGCTTACTGATCCCAGGGACATCATTGCAAGACAAATCACAGAGACTACACTTTTCAGTTTATCAAACTCAAAAGCATCCAACCTAACTCAAATTCAGTATGCCATCCAAATCACATGTCAATGAACGAAAACATGTTCTATTTCCTTTTTTTTTTTTTTTTTCCAGACAGGGTTTCTCTGTGTAGCCCTGGCTGTCCTGGAACTCACTCTGTAGACCAGGCTGGCCTCGAACTCAGAAATCTGCCTGTTTCTGCCTCCCAAGTGCTGGGATTAAAGGCATGCACCACCACTGCCCAGCTGAAAACATGTTCTTACAGTAGGTATTTCATAAAATCACAACCAGATGCACAGACTAAGGCAAAGGAAATAGAACTCCAAAGGAAAACAATCCATAGTCTATGAAATATTTGAAAGACAATTCAAAATGAGGATTTCAACAAACTTGTGAGAATCCAGAGTATATAAATACAAAGCAATGAAGAAACAGTTTTAGGGCAAACAGCATTTCCAAAGATATTTTAAAAAATCATAAAATACAGCTGTCTTAGGGTTTTACTGCTGTGAACAGACACCATGACCAAGGCAAGTCTTATCAAGGACAACATTTAATTAGGGCTGGCTTATAGGATCAGAGGTTCAGTCTGTTATCAAGGTGGGAGCATAGCAGCATCCAGACAGACATGGTGCAGGAGGATCTGAGAGTTCTACATCTTCATCTGAAGGCTGCTAGCAGAATACTGACTTCCAGGCAGCTAGGATGAGGGTCTTAAAGTCCATACCCACAATGCCACACTTCCTCCAACAAGGCCACTCCTNTGGCTTATAGGATCAGAGGTTCAGTCTGTTATCAAGGTGGGAGCATAGCAGCATCCAGACAGACATGGTGCAGGAGGATCTGAGAGTTCTACATCTTCATCTGAAGGCTGCTAGCAGAATACTGACTTCCAGGCAGCTAGGATGAGGGTCTTAAAGTCCATACCCACAATGCCACACTTCCTCCAACAAGGCCACTCCTATTCCAACAGGGCCACACCTTCTAATAGTGCCACTCCCTAGGCCAAGCATATACAAACCATCACAAGAACCAATCAAAAACCTCGGTGCAAAATACTTAATCAATGAGCTAAATACAATTGCACATGCTGCTAAGACACATGAGGATGGAATTTCTGAAACTAGCAGGTTTTATAGCCAACAAAAGAACAGAATGCCCAAAGAAAGCCTGTAAGATTTAGCATGTAGTTAAGCAAATATTCATGTCACAGCAGTTTCAGAGTGAACAGAACAAGAATAATATTTTTAAAGAAGTAGACTTTTTTGAGATGAGGTCTCACTTTGAAGCTCCAGGTGGTTTCAAACTCAGAATTTCCCAACTCAGTGTCCCAAGGACTGAGAATGATACCACACCTGGCCAAAGACAAATTTCTAATGCCCTGGTTGTTATTATACAGTGTATATATACTAGCGTATATCAATTATCACAACATAAAGATGTTCATTATACACTGCTGGTCACAGAAGACCAAGGATGGCTCAAGGATTATATACCTTCACACTACAGAAGACAGAAAAAGCAAGAAACCTGTTAGTGTGTGTACTTTCAAAGGAAATTTGGAAAACCATACTTATTTATTAATGTGAAAAGAGAACCTACCCCTAGCAGCTCAATCCTGGAAGGAATCCCAACAAATTTTCAAATTAAGAGAAAGGGAGTAGAGGAGAGACACAATAGACACACTTTCATGCTTCATCTCTATTTCTGCCTCGAGAGCCTATACAGTTGTATTTGTTATTTGAAAAGAAAGAAATTGTGTCACCCACTTGCACCAGATAGAAGTGTTTGCTCCTTATGTTTTGGCCATTTTAAGTCCAGACACTGGCCTGCTTGTCGGGTTACCTCTCGCTTTTTGTTTGACAGCACCAACATTTTTTCCAGGTGCTCCCAAACACACTGACTACCTCTCTTGCCTTCGGTGTGGCCCCAAACTCTTATTATTCAGTGCCTTGGCTCTCCCCTCCCTGTGAAACCCTACAGTGTGCAGCAGCAGCTGATCTAGGGTAGAGACAAGGTAAGCCTGGGTGTCTCCCTGACCTCCTCCTCAGGTGTCAGGGTATTTTGGCTCCATCAAAGCGGGTTTCTGCCCACTGCTGCTGCCAGCAGTTGGTTGACTCTGGACTCCCTCGTGTCCCCAAGAAGAGTCAAACCACATCTTGATATTTGCTGGTTGCTTTAGTGTCTCATTAGCAGCTCAGCTATGCTTACACTTGAGTGAATGGAGGTCTCATTAATTAATTTGTGAATGGAGGTTCTCTGTAGAGTTCCTCCATTCTGTTTCTCAATGGGTGCCTACCAGCATTTTTAAGAATGGAAAGTTCAAGCTAGTATTCTAATAAGGATTTTTTTTTTTTTTTGGTTTTTCGAGACAGGGTTTCTCTGTATAGCCCTGGCTGTCCTGGAACTCACTCTGTAGACCAGGCTGGCCTCGAACTCAGAAATCCACCTGCCTCTGCCTCCCGAGTGCTGGGATTAAAGGCGTGCGCCACCACGCCCGGCTTATTTTATTACTATCACTAGGCTTCTCAGAGCCTGTGAGACAATGAGGTATGCTGGGGACCTGCCACCATCATTAGAATAGCAATAGGCTCCAAGTTCCATCACAGTGGCGCTTATTAAAGAAGTAGATTAGAGGGGAGACCAGGCCACAGGGAGGCCAGGTGAGAAACACAGTCCAGGAGTAAAGCCTGTATCTTCTCTAACTTGCTTTCTTACCACCTGAAATACTACATTTTTTTTTCATTTTCTTCAGTTTTCAGGAGTTTCTGATGTGCCTTGGCATAAATTTCATCAGAACCTTATACCATGTGGGGGGTGGGAGGGGTCTCTCAGCTAAAACTCTTAGGCATATGCTATTTGCTAAATTTGGAAATATTCCAGCTCTGTGAGTCTCAGCCCCACCCTCCTGTCCTTTCTGGGTCTCTGACAAGCAGGCAGAAAAAGGAGAAAGAAAATGGAATCCAGCAGAGAAGCCCCTAGCCTCACTAGAGAGCGTAAACAAGGTTGGAGTGCGGGAGGCACTCTCATTGAAGGGTAGGTAGAGTGTGCTCATTTTTCAGTCCCCCCCCCTTTTTTTTTAGAAGAGAAGAAAATTAGTTCAGCCCTTATGGATTGAAACAGAATTTATCCACAACTTTTTCAGTTATAATGATGTATAAAGATTACCAGGTAATTGTAAGATTCCTTCATCAAGTCTTTTGAAGATAACATTTTAAAGGGATTCTAATCAAGGAAATGTACCCTGACAAACGCTTTCCTAATTAAAATGCAAATCAAGATCCACAGAAGTAAATACCCTTACTAAAGTTCACTGCGTAGAAAAGGGAAGTAGTTTTATTGTTGTTATTTGTGGTATTGGGGCTTGAACCCAGACCACTGCACATTAAGCAAGCATTCTCCTAGAGCCCCACCTCCAGGAGAGAGAGAAGGGGCTTTTTTTCTTTTACTTTTCTTTTCTTTTATTTTTTTTTAATTAAGCTTTTCAAACTGATGAGGAATTCTACCTATGCCTTAGTTAACGGTATTTGTATTGAATGCTTCAAGATACAAGTTACATGGGTTTTACTGCTGTTATTTTTTAAATTAAAACAAAAGTAAGTTTCGTTGTTGGTACAAACATCTTTCATGCGGAGAGACTGGAATTAAATCATGTAATGTGTACAATTACTTCATCCATTTCCAGGTGCTCAGAGTTTGACTGTTTTGAATTTTTGGAAACATTTATGAGAACAAATTAAGCAAATATTCTATGCCAGGAAAGCCTCTTCCCATGGAAGAATCAAAAAATCCTAGAGAAATACTGACCCCCAGTGGCCGCACTGGGCAGTGATTGGCAGGAACCCAGTAACCTGAATATACAGCAAAGCTCCAACACTGTGTTCTCTTGATGTTTCTTAACAGAGGCAGTAGCAATCGTGGAAAGTTTTTGGTCTCCACATTTTATGTTTAAAAACATAAAAACCATTCAGGCTGAACATATTAGCCATTCTTAATTAACGGCTGACAAACACAAAATCTTGTCATTCAGTTTAAATTAGGTGAGTGGCATCCACTCAAAATTATATAGACTCTCGCCACTTAGAACAACAGACTGAAATCTGTACTTATAAGCTATTCAGACAAAAAGCAGATGTGTTTGCTAACATCAAAATACAATACAAACACAGGGCACAGCAAAGTACTTTGTTTTGTGTTCAAACATCCCCTCAGGCTCCTGCATTTGAACACTTGGTCTCCCTCCAGCTGGTGGCTTTGTTTGAATAAGGGCTACAACCTTGGCAGGTGGTACCTTGCTGGGGAGAAAGGAGCCCCTGGGGTGGGCCCTTAGTGTTTAGCCTAGCTCGGCAGGCCACAGTCTCCCAGGATGTCTGGAGCTCTCAGTAGCCTGCTACCATGTCTTCCTGGATAGACTCTGCCCCCAAAGCAGCTGCAAGGCAAAATCATTCTTCCTATAGGGTGCTTGTCACGATCTCAGTGGTGAAAAGTGACCAAGGTCTTTTAATTCTATAACATATATGCCAAACACACTTCTTCCACTATGATTCCTTGCATTTCTACAGCTTGGAGCTCATGACTTTGATTTAAGAGAAATTAGAAAAGTATGCAAAAATTTAAAAATCTATCAAAACTTCCTGGTTCTTTTCATACACAGTCATGTCAAGACAAAATTCCTTTTATAACTCTAAAGGGATTAGGGCTCTCATTCATTTTGACTGATTTTTGTTTTGATCCGGGTCCCTTGGCGGCACCCTAAACTGAGCTTGAATTCATGGGGACCCCCTTGCCTCATCCTCTCAAGAGCTATTACTATAAGATTGAGGTACCACATGCAGGCTAAGGCTTCAAAAGAAAACAGATTATGTGGATTGTGTGCAGAAGTTCAGAACCACTGTATTGTGTCGTTTTTTTAAAGCCTTTGTCTCCCGGGGCTAGAGAGATGGCTCAGCAGATTACAGCACTTGCAGCAATTCCAGAGAATCCTGTTTTGGATTCTCAGCTCACGTGTTGACTCACGCCCATCTGTAACTCCAGTACCAGGCGACCCAACGCCCTCTGTGGTCTCTACAAGAATGTGCTCTACAGACATATATGAAATCAAGATACCTAAACACGTAGATACTGGTGATTCTTACCTAACATAGTCAAAATATTCTTTGTGCTGGTTCCGATAGAAAACAGAGAACTTAAGCATGCGTCCTGCAATCACGTCAGCCTTCTCCAGCAGCTGTGTTAGATGAACTTTGGAGTAATCTGAAAAATTTAAAAGTGTTATATTAAGCAATAGAGTAACAGCAGTGTCAGCCACAGAATCGATAAATCAGAGATTATTAAAATACATCTTTAGGGGATTCAACTTTGTAAAATAGGAACTTATAAAAAAAAATCCATCATCTTTCTTTGGCTTGTTTTTATTTCTACATAAATATTTTTGTTATGGTTCATGGTTATTTCTTAAAATATTTGTGTGCTTTTTTACTCTTTCAAGTTGTAAAGACCTGGAAGCAACAGTGTTCAACAGGGTTTCATAAGCTAGTGGCATGTTCAATAGCCTCTCTATTTTTTTTTTCTGAAGTGTTATCTGGGTGCGTGTATGTGCATAGTGTGGAGGTCAGAGGTCACCTCAAGGTCACCCACCTTAATTTTTGAGGCAGGGTCTCTCAGTGACCTAGTGCTTTCCAAGAAGATAGGCTGCTTGGCTACCAAGTCCCTGGGAACTGCCTGCCCTTGCTATTCTAGAGCTGGGGTTACAAGCATATGCCAGTACACCTGGCTTGTTAAAATGGCTTCTGGGATCCAAGTCAAGTCTCCATGCTTGTAAGGCAAGCAGTTTAGTGTATGAGCTATCTCTCCAGCCTTCTCCACATTTTTTTTTTTAAATAGGAAAAAAAAATCACCCAGGTAAAGAGGAAACAGTAAAACCCCATCCTGATCTTCAAAAGGAGACAATGACAAAAGGACATCAGTACACATGTCCTATGACTGTGTAAACACGAGCCCGAGGAAGCATTCCCTAGAAAACACTGGACCATTCAAATGAATATGAGCGGTCCTATCAGAGGACAGGCTCTCCATGGCAGGATTATCCAGACCAAATGACTAGGAAGTTTTAATAAAGCAAAGGTACTCAAACAAGACAAGAGTTTAGGGAGAGCTTTTTCAAGCCCTTCTGGCACTTTGATGAAAGCAACAGAAACAGTTTTGCTGGGTAGTTACTGAGGTCTATCTGTCTGTAACCCAAATGCTGTTTCTGGTTTGCTCTGTTCAAAATCTGTGACAATGAGCACTCTCTTTACAGTATGAGGCTGCAAGAATGTTGAGTTGATTCAGGAATGACATCAGGTTTTTCCTCACAGAGCTTTCACTTTGAAGAAAGCTACAATGTAGCAGGAAGGCAATCCGAGTATATCCCTCAAGTTGCTTGTCTGAGGACCTCAGGTCCTTCTGATCAATATTTTTTTTTGCACTTATTACACAATACAACCAACAGCACTACCTCTCCAATGTAATACTCACCTTGTAGGTATACAGAGTCCATACTCTTGACTCCCCTCCCAAGAACATTAATTGATATAATCCACAGCTCCCTTACCTGCTGTACAGAATTCTATAATCTCACTCCATTCAGACACGACGTAATCACCATCAACCTGTTTTGAGGCAGTCTGTACCGCTACTGTATACTCAGTCCTTGGGCTCAAAAACCAGTGTCCACGAACAGTCATTGGCAAAGGAACAGCTTTGGCCACCAATTTTGTTGGAACATCCTAGGAAAGAAAAAAAAATGAAGGAAAGAGGTGGGAATGAATAAAGGGAGGAACAAATAGGGCAGGAAGAGATAGGAAGATGGAAGGGCTTTCATCAACTATGAACAACAGAGAAGAAGCTAAATTCCCAGCTAAGAGCAGGGCTCCTGTTTAAGAACACCCAACAATTATCATATTTAAATTTTAGTCTCTGTATGCAGAAATTAAGCCTGGAAGACCAAGAGACAGGCTTAACATTCTACAGTTCAAAAACAGAAAAGGACTTGTATTCAAGTTGCCATTATTTATAACATACAGTTCCCCTCTGTGCCCGCTATCTTCCTCAAAGCAGATTAAAAAACAGACATAAAAGAACCAAGATTTATTGATTTAATGTCTATTAAGTTAAAAATAAACTCACTTGATTTTTATGGCTTGATAATTTTACTAGAGAGGTTCATTACTAAATATTTTATATGTAAAGGAGAGACTACTTTCAAAGTAAATATTAAAAGAGACAAATGCATGTCATATACAGGTTAGGGAATTTTCCTGCAAGTATGGTGTCTATGTATCTGAGAAAAGGCTAAGTCTTCTTCAAGCAACGATTAATAAGTTAACCTGCAGGTTGAACACACACTACATTTCCAAAGTTGCAGAATAGGTGAAGTAGAGCCAAGCCTTCAAGTCTTTATCATTTAATGGAAAGCATAAAGCTGCTTCAGGAAGGCAAGTGGCAGCAAAGAGAATACCCATGATGAGAACTGAAACTTGATAAAAATGACTGATGTTCTCTCTTTCACACCTTTCTGCAATGTGTAAACTCCTCACTTATATTTAGTTTGTGTAAGCATCCATACAGTAAAAGGCAACGATTTCGGGAAATCTAAGATGCATAGAATTTTCCCAAGTTAAAATGAGTAGCACTATCTTTTCCGAAGACCAGGTTTTTGTCTGTTTTCACCATCAGTAAAAGCAATGAAGCAGAGGAGAAACACTGGGGCCAGGTAATGGTTCTTGCTAACAGCCACATCTGGAGGAAGAGCTGCATGTATCACAGAGGGTGGCCAGGTAATGGTCCTTGCTAACTGCCACATCTGGAGGAAGAGCTTCATGTATCACAAAAGGGTGAACGACAGCAGAGACAGCAGGGAAATTCGCCACATGTGAAACTTAGTAAATGAAACAACCTCCCCACTAGTAAAAAAAAAAAAAACTTTTTTTTTTTTTTTGGACTCTTTTCAGGCCTAAAGTGTTCAAACAACTCCACAAGTTTCTAAGCCATTCCATTTGACTTAGGGAATGTATGTACTTCAGTAGAAAACTATAGAGATAGGAATGGATCAATTCGCATTCTTCTACATGTTGACCGCCAGTTGTGCTAGCACCATTTGTTGAAAATGCTGTCTTTTTTCCACTGGATGGTTTTAGCTCCCTTGTCAAAGATAAGGTGACCAAAGGGGTGTGGGTTCATTTCTGGGTCTTCAATTCTATTTCATTGGTCTACCTGTCTGTCACTATACCAGTACCATGCAGTTTTTATCACAATTGCTCTGTAGTATAGCTTGAGGTCAGGCACTGTGATTCCACCAGAGGTTCTTTTATTGTTGAGGATAGTTTTTGCTATCCTAGGGTTTTTGTTATTCCAGATGAATTTGCAAATTGCCCTTTCTATCTCAGTGAAGAATTGAGTTGGAATTTTGATGGGGATTGTGGATGGACCATCCAGAGAATGCCCTACCCGGGTGGTCCAACACATAATCAGCCACCAAATGCAGACACTACTGCATACGCAAGCAGGATATTGCTGAAAGGACCCTGATATAGCTGTCTCCTGTGAGGCTTTGACAGTCCCTGACAAATACAGACGTGGATGCACATAGTCATCTACAGGGCAGAACACAGGGTCCCCAATGTAGGAGCTAGAGAGAGTACCCAAGATCTGTAGGGGTCTGCAACCCTATAGATGGAACAACAATATGAACTAATCAGAACCCCCAGAGCTCATGTCTCTAGCTGCATATGTATTAGAAGAAGGCCTAGTTGGCCATTATTGGGAAGAAAGGCCCTGGTCTAGCAATCTTTATATGTCCCAGTACAGGGGAATGCCAGGGCCAAGAAATGGGAGTGGGCGGGTATGGGAACAGGGCGGGGTGGGGGNAAAAGTGAAAAAAAAAAAGAAAAGCTCTTTAAAATAAAAAAAGAAAACTATAGAGAGCTTATGGCACATTCTTCTGCTTCTATGGAAGGATCTTTACAGCTTGGTAAACGCTCTAGCTATTCTTTTCTACATAGAATAACTGAATCGTGTGTTGGGGACAGCCTTCCTTTCTGCTCCAAACTACACTGCCCTCTCCAAGACACTTTCAACTTCATTTGCAAAGCTTTTAATATAAATGACTCATAATGGATTATCTCTTGAACTATCCTTATTGCCCAGGATCAATTTCCTCTAATGAGTTTACTGTTGATTTTTATCTCTGCATATAGTCATGATTTACCCTTTACGTGGCATTTCATTTTCCTCAAGAATTCATTGGGGGGGGGGGGATAATGTTTTAAATCACACAGAATTCTGACTCGTCTTCATTGAAAGTATTCTTTCATTTAAAATGTCTTCCAGATGAAACGGCCTAAGACTGTCCGGGTTTACCTTGTGTTTAAACTTGTTTGAGTTCTTGTTCTCTTTCTTGTTGAGGTCAATGAAGTAGTGTGTGATGCGGTCCTTCGACTTGGAGTCCATATCCCATGAGATCTTGAAGGAGTCACATGTGATGTTATTTATTTTGATGTTATGTGGGACAGGTAGCTCTTCCATCTCTGCTATGCCACTGTCTTGGGATTTGTTACCTGCCAGAAAATAATTTATGGAAAATTAGTTGCTGATGAATGGATTTTCCTAGTTTTCAAAAATCTTTAGTGGTATAAATATAAATATTTATATATATCCGAAATCAATTATCTAAGTACTAAATCTAAGATTCTGCTTTGCTCATGGAGTCATTCAAATGCTAATAAAAGATATTTATGAGGCCATATTATCAGTTAAAAAAAAACAGATGGTTCAATCCTATGATCTCTATATTTCAATTTCCCTATTTCTGATTTATAGAAACACACTGCTGATCCATGTTGCCTAAAAAAAAAAGCTGCCAGGTTAGGTTCCCTCTGAAAAGCCTCAAAGGACCATTTTTCCTATATGACCAGCCAACACTGATCCTAAGTAACACAGGTGTTTAGTTAGACCCAGATGGTGCCCCAGAAATGCTGACAATAAGTGGTCCAGTCAAGGGAAGGAGATGCTTCTGTAAACTGAGAGGTAGCAATAGGCGGTGACAGACACTTGCTCCTCCTATTTCAGTCTGGAAACGTCGTACAGAACAACAGTGTACAACGGGGCTACTATACTTTCAACTAACACTAATGTCTACTCGTTTACTCTGCCAAGGGTGTCTATGGTAATCATTCTCTATGTCACCTTGATGAATTCAATTCTGAGAGCTGGAATAATAAACAAGGCTAAAGACAAAAGCTGCATTGCCATGCTGACGGGCGCATTAAAACTGTGAAGAATCATCGCTACACACTCACTGGAGAAATCATCACCACCTTCCTAGTGGCACAACAGAAGGGCTGAAGGACTGAAAAGAGAAATGTATTTGCCATTTCAACTTCGGCAATTTATCTTATTCAGCTAAATGTGATGAATATTGATACATATCTCATGAAAAGCTTTTGTTGTTGTTAAAATGTGAGAAGAAAAACGAATTAAATGTGGAGATCTGTGATTTAAATCCTAATTTTTCCCTAAGGACATTACAAGCCTTGTATTATGTCAAGAATCTCTGTTTTAAAGCTTTCCCTCACAGCCTCGGCTCTAGACAGACTGACTACGTTTATGCAGCTTTCTTACGTGCTTAGGAGACGTTAAGAATCAGGCTAACTTTCTTCCTCCTCATTTGTCACAGATCACTTTCTAACTGAGATTCTGAGCTAAGTGACAGAAAAAAAAGAGAGAGAGAGAGATTTTTGCCTCTGAGAACCACAGACCGAGAGTGGGCAAACACCACCATCATGCAGTAACCACCCTGTCCTCTCTGCTCTGTCAAGTGCGCTTCCACAGTCAGCTTTCATCCCCAGTAAAACAGGACTTCGAGAGTAATTCTGGGGACTGGCCTCTTGGTTAAGTGTGCACACCACTCTTGCAGAGAACCCAGCATGTACATCTGCACTCCACAACCATCTGTATTCAAATTCCTGGGGATCTGCTTCCAGCCTCAATGAGCACCAGGCATGCATACAAGCAATACATTATATGCACAAAATAAAGAATAAGAATTCTGGCCATAATACTTTAATGTTAGATGATTCTAACAGGCGTTGCTACTGTGCTAATTAGAAATACTGAATACAGAACAGATACATGGTTTCATACATTCTGTCTATTCAAACATGACTCCTACTTTACAAAAATATTTCACAAGCAGTTCCTAACAACAGCATTTATTGACGTGCAGGATAAAAACATTGGCAGATTATGCCTAGGAATATTTATATATGACTTACTCGCTGAGCTTAAAGTGCCTTATATATTTGTACATCAATGTCCAAACTAAGCACAGATTGTTTATTTAACCCTTGCGGGGGCTGGGGTAACCCACTCATATCATTCCCTCAGTACTAGAGAGTCACTACTCTGTCAGGAGTCTTCGGAGATGATCTGTTCTGCACAACACAATCCTCCATGATTGCCTTCTTTCAAGCAGCACAATGCTTCCCAGGTTCATCTATACTACATTGTGCTTTAATTCAGTTTTCCTGCTGCACAGGGCTGCATGGTATAGATGGACTCCCTTTCATTTGTCTTGAGCAGCCAATGGAAAGCTGCTTCGCCTTTGTACCTATCACACACAGCTGCTGATGCTATGCACAGTTGTGTATGAGTCGAGGTGTGCACACACATTGAATTCTCTTGTGTGTATCCTCAGGAGTGGGAGGGATTAGAAGATCAGATACTAACTCTCACTTATCGAGGAACCAGAAGACTAGATTTTCCAAAGAAGCTATACCACTTCTCCATCCACCACTTGGATGTGGACTCTTACCAAAGTCTTTACAGTCTGTCATTTTGACTGTGGTTAGCCTTGGCACCTTTTGCGGAGTTAGATTACAGCATGTGCACCTTTGGAAGGGAGCGACAGCAAAGGATGGTCTTAAACCAGAAAGACACTCTAACAGACCTTGAACCTTTTGGCCCCTTGACTGTACACTTTATCCCCTCACACTGTGAGCACTACCCAGATCAGTAACTGTGTTAGAGCAGCAGGAGTGGATTACATTGTTACTATCACTGTTTATTTCCTTACTCAACTTGCCTTCCATGCAGCCAGTAGAAGGCCCACACTTCTTTTGGGCGTGCGTCCAGCTAACTACTTAATCAAATGTTTTCATGCTTTCTTCTATCAACAAGGTTTTCCTAGCCCTTGTTCTATGCTTCCGTGGAAGTACTGAAATCAATCACTTCTCAGAGAGCTCCGGTTCAGAGATTCACAGGCAGAGACTAAAACCTAAGTTGTAGTTGTGATTAGCTCTGTTAAATGTTCCCGTTTCTCTGACTAGCTAGGAGAGCCAGAAACCCATGCATGTGATCAGTAATATCTGCATTCATATACTTACACATGACAGCATCAGTGAGTATACTCACACGCCAGCCAATTCTAATCCACAGCACACAGCAAGTCCTCCTTAGAACTTCTATCATAATTTCAACAGGCAGAAAATTGTTTTAATTATTCATAACATGCTTATTTGTTCAACATCGAATACAGCCAAGGAACTTCTGAACTGCAGTTCATCTCATTAAAGGAAGCAAATGTACTGCTACTTCAATACTGGTAATAGTTTTTATCTTTAGTCAAAGCTAAATCGTCAAAATATTACTTTGCAAATCTGAACCAAGCTAATTCAAAATTGTTTCTCAATGAACAATACTAGTAAATCATGTGCATGCTTACGTGCAGCGTCACATTGAATCAGTGCATGTCATGCTAAGGAGCAGTGCTGGCTGTGTATTTCAGCTTTTCTGTATGCTTGGGTATTTAAAACTGTATTAAAAAGAAAATATACTAGCACAATTTCCATTTCCTTAAAAAAACGATTAAACAGTTTTTCTTTGCTTTTTGTTGAAGACACAATATAGTTTCAAATGACTAAGGAAGAGTAATATTCAGGGAAAGTCTCACCGTTATGTTCCTGTTTAAAGCTAACCCCTGGGGATAGCTGGTATATTTGAAATGAGATGTTCAAATCTGCCGTGCAGAGACTAGAAATACTGCATGGAAAATTCTACTAATAATTGATAGGAAGAAGGCAAGGCATAAGTAACACCTGGGAGAGATCCAGACATCAAGGCAACTCAACTCTCAGACCTGTCCATCCCCTTCCTATTCCCAAGTACTTTCTCCTCTCGTAGTAGAAATGGGATACATCCCATAAATCTATACATTGTAGGTTTACTTACAAGACTAGGTCTGTCTTGATAAGGTATTTCATAAATAAAGACTCTTCACTAGCATTGAGCTGGTGAATACTAGTGTATTTAAAACTAAGTCTAATCAAACATGTTTGAGCCGGGATTTAGCCAGGCTCCCTCCCTGCAACCCTTCTCTCTCTCTTCCTGAGATCCCTGGTGAGAAGAGTATCCATGCTGCAGGTCCACCCCAGCTATTAACCAATCACATTATCAATCTGTGTTCTGCAGTTAGTTGTTTGGTTTTTAGCAAAACTAAGCAACCATACGCATATTTTATTTTCCTTATTCAGTATTCAGCTAACCAAAACTCTTTAAAGTATTGGAAGTATGCATGAATGTCTCAAGTTTTAAAAGTTGTGCGTTGCACTACCTTCCTGCCAGCAGGAAAACACACGAACGCCAGGATCCTTCTACAGACTGCTTTATTGAAGCCTTGAAAGAGGAAGACCCAGAGCCTGGAAAAGCCTCGGCTTATATAGCCAAGGAGGAGGCGTGTCTTAACCGGATTGGCTGCTGGGCCATCACTCATGTTAAGCCCCAGGCTGGGCGGTGGTTAAGCAGCAGGCACATGCGCTTTTGGGTTGTTTACTAGCTCTGTACAGGGGGTGGTAACAGGATGTCTTCGGGTTGTTTACTAGCTCTAACAGGATGTAGGTGCCATCTTAGAATGGTGCCTGAGCTGACTCGGGCGCGGCCCTCTACAAAAAGTGCCTTAAAATTTAAGTGGCTATTTGCCCCATCTACTTGGACATTTGTTTCCTTTTTTAGCTAGCATTCTTTGCTGGTTTTAGAAAAATGGGCTCTGAATATTGTTGCATTAGCGAGGCTTAGTTTTTTTCTCTCTTTTTAATTTTTTGCATTTATCTTTACTGGCTCAGTATTTTTGCAATCAGACAGCCCCGTCTCAGGATGAACACTGAATTCACTGATTTGCTTCGGCTGTCTCACTCTTATGTTCTTTAACTATTTACACTGATTATCTTTGCTTGGCCAGTACTTTAAGTGTATCCTGTACATTCTGATGGATCATCTTTTCACTGTATTTTCAGAGACATTCTATAATTTTTTTCTTCCTCTTACACCCATGTATGACTAACAGAAGTTGCTGTTTTCTCCCAAAGGTGAAAGCATATTTTTCTATCTTAATTTCGCATGCTTTTAATCCCAGCACTTGGGAGGCAGAGGCAGGCAGATCTCTGAGTTTGAGGCCAGCCTGGTCTACAGAGTGAGTTCCAGGACAGCCAAGGATACACAGAGAAACCCTGTCTCGAAAAAAACCAAAACAAAACAAACAAAAAAAATTTCTTAGTCCTATTGACTGCATGTGACCAGTGTTGTGTGCAGTGCCTTAGTTTCTATGACTGTTGGCCGAGGGCTCATACTCTGCTAGTGGGGTATGGAGATGTGAGGCTGGATTCAGGTACAGACAAGTGGGCTGGCGTTTCTGAATTCTAAGTCACATTGCTGGTACATTTCCTTACTGTTATCCACTATATCTATCTTGTACAAAAAGTGGCATCTTAAATTCTTTATTGGTAACAGGCTATTCTCTAATAGGAGCTGCTGCTTTTAACTATGTTTGGGTTACTTGGTTTAGGACGCCCTGTATGTTTCTCTATTAGTTATGAGTTATAGCTTTTAATATTTAACATTGTCCTTTGTTCTTCTAGCTTGAATTATTATCTAATTGACAGAAAGCAACACCTACTTTCTTTTTTCTTTCTGTGCATTTTTCTGCCATTTATTTTTAGATTGCTAAATGACTATTTTAAGGATCTCTCTACCACATTCTCAGGGCCAAAAGTGATTTTGAAGTTCCTAGGTGAGCCGAGCACACTCAGCACCATGAGATTCAGTTTACTTACTTCTCCACCAATCTATCACAGGCTGTGTGCGTGTTGTTTTTTTATCTACCTGCTGTTTGTGTTTCTTCCTGCTCACTCCTCTGCTTGTTTTCTTTAAATTTCTTTTAATATTTAGGGAATATTATATTTTTTAACTCATGGCTACCACTGTGTTTGTTCTCAAAATATGCTTAATCTCCCTTTTTCCTTAGCCATTCCTCAAGCCTTCCTGTTAAGAATGGCAACTGTTGCTATCATGCACTGTCTCTGTAACCACCAGGGAGCTTGGTCTGCATTCCTCATTTCCTATTTTCAGTTATATAATTCCTACCTTGCCAGAATATGCATACATACATAGTCTCTCTCTCTCTCTGTCTCTCTCTCTGTCTCTCTCTCTCTCTCTCTCTCTCTAATTCTTCTTTTACCTTTAAAAAACAAGCAGGCAGCAGCAAAAGAGGACTCGTCATTCTGTAAGAGACATGCATGAGTTCCAGGACTGATGGGGAAAGAAGCTGGGAAGCAGGACCAAGTTCAGGGGCAGAGGCTAAGGGAGCACATGTGCAGACCTCACAAACAAGGCAAAGGACAATGTGGCCTTTAAATTGGCATTTTCAACTAGGTATTTGTTTTGATACTTCTAATCAATCATTACAGATTACATAGTTCCATTATGCTACTGCCTAAGCTATTTTCCTGCGCCAACTGCTGAATCTCCCTTGCAGAAGGTTAAATGTGTGCCTACAGGTCAGGCAGTCTTAGAGATGTGTGACCTTGAGCAATCTTCCAATCCTCTAGGCTGTTTCTTCATAAGCCAGCAAGTATAGAAAGAGGTAAGAACCCACATATGAAAAATTAAGTTCTGGGCTTGAACTAGACAATCAATGTAAGCTTACACTCACATAAAAGGAAATGATTAAAATTACTCTCTCCTTTGGTCTAATTAATATATAACTCTGCTAACACTGTCAATACCCCTAGTAAACTTTAAAGATTTGTTTCTTTGGAAATTCTATTTTGTTGACATTTTTTAGTGTCCAAATATATCTAAGTGCTTTTTAGTAAATTCATGTTAAAAGAGACTTCAATTTCTGAGTCTTGATGTAAAATTTATGTGTGAATTTATATTTAATTTCATGCTTCTCTCTCAAATACACTTTTCCCTCTTTTTATTTTCTGCTAAGGGAATCTCCAAGAGCTGTCTTTAAAGTTCTATTTCAGCCCAGAGTTGGCAGTGCTTCTTGGTAATACACAAGAAGGAAGTCTCAAGCTTTATTTGCATATGATATGTTACACTTTATTGTTCCTTTCTATATACCTAACATTTAAGCCATTCTTCAAAAAACAGTTTTCTTTTCATCTAGGCTTGCAATGCCTGTAATTATCTGTACTTCTAACAGAAGTTTTATATCCAAATAAGTAGCATATTTTTTGAGGAACATGTACATAGATTCACACAACATTTCGTCCCCATTTTCATTCTCAAAAAATTATAAATCATAAAAACCTAGCACTGGGTTATAGACACTATTCCTGTTGGGTTAGGAGTCACAATGGAGTGGGCTGGTGAGATGACTCAGCAGTTAAGAGCACTGGCTGCTCTTCCAGAGGTCATGAGTACAATTCCCAGGAACCACATAGTAGCTCACAACCATCTATAGGGGGATATGATGCCCTCTTCAGGTAGGCAGATGTATATGCAGCAGAGCAGTCATACATTAAATAAGTAAAGTTAAAAAAAGAAAAAAACCCACTAAGTTAAAAAAAAAAAAGAAGAAAAAAGGATTCACAATGGACGACATGGAAAACCAGCTGTCCAACAGGGAATACTGTGACAGCTGAATTTCAGTAAAACCTTCTGTCTCCTTTCTGTGATGGTAAACTATGAGGTCAAAGTAGAACATCACTGTCAGCAAACTCAGATGCTCTACAACCAGCACTGGAAAGAAGTTGAGTGTAGTTAGTATGTTCTGCTCCTTGGTTTAGAGTATTAAGCTCTTATGACACACACCCCCCTCGCACACCCCAGGAAACCCTGTTTATCCTGCAGGGCTGATCCTTCACAAACAACACTGATTTTCCAGTTCATAGAAGTAACATAAATTTATGGTTTCACTAAAATATGAAATGGCACAAAATCACTACTTCACATTTCTACTCATAAGCTCATTTCTAATAGCAGTATCTGGTGTCAGAGTCTAAGTTACATGATCTAATGAGTTTTAAAGCAGATGCGGATCAATGTCCCTAAAGTCAAACTGAGGAACAGTAAACATGCAACAAGCGAAAATGCCTGTGCATGCACCCACTCACACATATACCAAATTAAATATATATGGAATATATGTATATGTGTATGGAAAAAGAGACTTCTCTACCACCTCCCTTGAAGTGAAATAATTAAAAATATATGTATATATGGGCAAAAGGAATAAAATGTTTGTTACCTTTCCATATAAAAACACAACCACAAATTACAGAAGATCATATTATTAAGCATGCTTTAAAGATGAGGTGATTTCCTTTCGATTGGTATCATATCTCAAAACTATTAAAAACCATTCAGTGTGTACAACTGCAAAGCCTCTGCCAGATGCTAACATGAAACAGGAACAGTTTTCCTAAAGTTCAGCAGATATTTGTAATAAAAGGGATCATTTGATATGATTATTTTAAAAAAAAGCTGGCGATTCTTGCTAAGGCTACTATAGGTAATATTAAATATAGCATCAGACAAGAACTTTAAGTGATGGAAAATCTTATAGGCACTTTTCTAAATCCTTAACATATATTATCTTTTTCTTTTTTATTGTGTGTACATGTGTGTCTAAGTGTATGTCACATGTGATCATGTGCCCATCAAGGCCAGAAGAGGGCATTAAATCCCCTAGAACTGAGTTATATGTAGTTGTGAGCTACCTATTGTGGGTGTTGGGAAAAGAAATCAGGTCCTTTGTAAGAACAGCAAGTGCTCTTAACTACTAAGTCATCTCTCCAGCCCTGTTTTCAATTCTTAAGGAAGTTTATGACAAGTATCAGTATTACCTCCATTCTAACAAATAAGGGAATAGGGTACATTCAAAGACGTTTCATAATGTGTTCAATGCCTAACAACTGGTATAAAAGCCATTTCAAACCAAGTGCTGGAACATTTCAAGTGTGGGCTTATAACCATCAAACTACCTCCAGATGGTCTGCCTTACCTGCTCTAGAACTATTTGCATTCTAGGGGAAAAAATCCCATATCATTCACTCTCCTTAATCTATAGACTAGAAATGGTTTGCATGAGAATCTAAAGTCACTTCTAGCTCTGATATATGAATCATTTGAGTTACCATTTTGTCAAGCTTAGTTTTCTTGAACTTAAAGACAATTATCTGTATGTATGTCTGTGTATACATGTGGTGCCCACGCAGGCCAGAACAAAGTAGTGGATCCCCTGGAATTGAGGTTTTAATGATTGTGAGCTGAGCCATGTGGGTGCTGGGAACTGAACCTGGGTCTCCTGGAAGAACCAGTTCTCATAACTGCTGAGTCTTCTCTCCAGCCCCTGAGTTTTCTTGAACTTTTAATGTTTATTTGTTGGACGTATTTTCTATTTCCTCATGATTAAATATCCTTGTATTCAGGATTCTTTTGTCATTATTTCCTTGCAAAAGTTCAGTTTATTGAGGAATGACCATACAGTATCTCACTGGAATGTTGTGTAGCCTTACCTGAATCATTTCACATACTTTAAAACATAATTGCCCATTAACTCCCACTCTTCTGAATAATCCAATTTTCTTCATTTTTCATATGGTCTCTCTCTCTCTCTCTCTCTCTCTCTGTGTGTGTGTGTGTGTGTGTGTGTGTGTGTGTGTGTGTGTGCATGTTCCTGTAGGCACACTGGTGCTTGTGTGCTCATGGAAGCCATAAGTTGATGTCAAGTGTCTTCCTCACCATTTCCCACCTTACACACTGAGGCAGGGACTCTCACTTGAACCCAGAAACTGCTGACTGGGTTAGTCTTATCCCAGCTCCTCCAGGGATCCTCTCCCTCTGCCTTCTGATACTTTCTCTGAGATTCTCAATGACATTGGGTATTGGGAACCCAAAGAGCTAGTCCTCACTGAGCAGTGAACGTGCTTTACCCACCTCACCATCCCTCAGCCCTTTGCTGCTGTTTTTTACTGTTCTTTAAAACTGATCATATGACCTGCTTGCCTGATAATTACCAGGACAAGAGAAAGCTTGTCTCTCGGTTCCTCTGGCATGGGCAGTACCTATCTACAGACACTCCCCTCTCCCATCTTGTATGTGTTTGGAATCGGAGATTGAGATGTTACCTTTGCTTCTATGATTTGAGATTACTAAGATTATTTGTGCTCACGGGATTTACCTTAAAATTGAAGAGAAGTCTTTTCACTACACCAGAACAGGTAAATTGACCAAGAAGCCAATGAAGCTTACAGTTTAAGAGACCCTCACTTATATTTCTTATATTCAAAATAGTATGCTGCTTTTCTCAAGGCACCCAAATTGCAACAACTTTGACACACATAAAATCTGGACCCATTGCTGCCTATAACAATAACATAAATATGCAATCTCAACACAGTAAGTGACCAGCTAGTTAATTAACAGTCCTTAGCCAAGGGACTTGGATGACACAGACTACTGGTATCTATACAAATGAGATTAATTTCAAAGAAACATAAGTTAATCCTAGAACATATTTATTATTATTATTGTTGTTTGTCAGCTACAAAGTAACAATGACTGAACAGAATATAAGTTTTCTCTTGGTTGAAAGTTGACATTTGCAACATACCTGGGTTCCTGGGTAGAAAGGACTAAGTATTTAAAAGAACCAGTTTTCAAATGAGGCAGGCATGATGCAATGCTATTATATTTATCCAGAAAAACCTGATTTACATACCCTCTTTTTTACTTTCTCATTATGAATCCTTATGGCTGTATTTGAGAATATTTTTAATTAAATGATTTTAAAAGATAATTCAGTACATATCCCATTTTAGGTAGTTGTTTTTCATATTTATGAAGATGGACATCTTTATGCCCTTGAAAAAAATTAAACTTGTATCTTAAAACATTTAAGTGCTGTTATTGACAAATTACTTAGTTATTTTTATATTTTTCTGACTTTTCACCATGCCAACTTGTAAGCAAGACAATCTACTGCACTCTGATGTGTTTTCCCTTAAAAATGAGGCTGTGCTCAGAGAGCTGTCACGAAGTTGATAAGCCCAATGACATCTAACTTCCCCAAGGGGAACAGATGGTTCATTTCCCCTATCACTTCAAATTCTCTTCATACTTGATAGTTAAAAGGTGTCTCAATTTCAAAACAAATACAGGCGATAATGTCTCTTGGTAGAAGGCACTACAGTGTACTATTGCCTGCCAACTACAGGCTATGGAAGGCAAAAGTAGTTCTTGCTAAGTAAATCTGTGCATTACTTTTCTATTCACTCTGACCAAACACTTAACATGCAACTCGGAGAGGAAGGGTGAGGATTTATTTTTGGCTCACTGCTTGAGGAGAGGCAGCCTAGTATGCTGAGAAAGGCACAGCAGCGGGAGCATGAGGCCTTGGTCCCTCTGTGCCCACCCACAGTCAGAAAGCAGCTGGTGCCGGTGCCGGTGCTGGTGCTGGTGCTCAACAGGCTTTCTCTTTCCTCCCTCCTATTCAGTCCCAGGTTCCAGACCCTTGCTCGAGCCACCTGCATTTTTTTTTTTTTTTTTTTTGCATTTTTTGTTTTTCTAGATCTACATCCCAGACAAAGCATGTTCTGCTGCTAGAAGTGGCTGCATTGTATCTGATGATTTATTTATCATTATTTCAAGTTCAAATCTTATTGCTGTAAATTGTGTCATTAGAATTTCATGAGCAGAGCTTTTAGCAAAGCAAGTGGCTTAAATATTAGTTTCCAAAATCAATAGTTTCTGCTCAATTGAACTTCCTTTTTATTTTTTTTGTAAGCACTAAAAATAACTTAGAAAGGTTTATTAAAGTTTTAAAGTTTAAGTCCCAGGAAAGATAAGTTGCACCAGAAGACAATGCATGCCAATAGATCCAAATGCCTGATCATGACATACAAAATGTTATGCAAAAAGATGCTTGTTAAATAGAGTAAAAAATTTATTTTAAAATAATCTGTAAGAACAAAATCTAAGTGTAAAAAGATACTAGCACTAAACAAATACCCCACTGAACACTCAAATTGAGAGATGGATGGCAAAGGATATGTTAGAAATTAATATTGAAGGGAGCTGGAGAGATGGCTCAGAGGCTGTTCTTCCAGAGGTCCTGAGTTCGATCCTCAGCAACCACATGGCAGTTCACAGCTATCTGTAAATTCAGTTCCAGGGGGGTCTGATGCCCTCACACAGACATACATGAAAGCAAAACACCAAAGCACATTAAAAAAGAAGGAAGAAATGCATGTTCAAACAGGAACTTCAAAAATAGCTTTGGCAAATATCTTAGTTTCCTTTTAACTTCCTTCTGGTACCATTATTTTTCTGCCAATCAATTGTTTTATGAATTAATATTTGCTTCAGCAGACTATACTGCTAAGAGAGAAAAAAAATCTGGTGTCTTCCACAGTAAACATGAAAAGCTTACCCTTTAAAAGTAGGGAAATCTCTGTGTTACAAGGGTCATTGTTTCCATGTTAACTGTTCCATAACTGTGGTACCCCTTCTCCACCAACATAGTTGGTGCAAGACCGAGGCCTTGAGAAAGCCGCACCCAATGGCACCTGTTTTGTTAATTAGGCTAAGAGATCCTGGCTCCCCCCTGCAGCCAGGTTCTGCACGTCTCCTAGGTCACCCGGCTCCGCCCAGCTTACCAGAGGCCCACCTACGACCAGCCCACCTGCGCAACCTGCGAGATGTCACGAGACTTCAGGGTTCCCGCCAAACTCCAGAACGCCTGCGCAGAAGACTGGGGGTGGGTTTCCCTTCCTTTATCCCCAAATGCTTGTCCACCATTAAACAGTCGTTCTAAGCAGAAGCAACCATGTAGCCTTAGAGTTCTTCTTTCTTCCCCCACTCCCTTAGTTTCATTTCAGCTTCGGGCCAATCCTCCAGGAACCCCGTCCACTGCCCGCAGTGGACCCCAACACATAGCAATACCATTTCTATAAAGAACTATATCAAAAGTTTTTAGATGACAAGCCAACCAACCAACTAGGCACCAGCCTCCTATCCAATCACTTCAATGCTTAATTAGGATCACTGACTAAAAGCAAGGGGACTAAAAGGTCTCCTTTGTAAGGAAACGGAGGTCAATTACTAAGCAGCTTGGGACAGACCACCAAGTTTCCCTTGTCCTCAACCTCTCTTCCTAAGAGAATCGGATGGATGTTTCTAATAGTCCTTCTTCCAGATGGTTTTTGGTTTTGGTTTTGGTTTTCTAGATACATCACAGACATTTCAAATCCAAGTTGTTCAGATGACTTCAATCACTTATTACTGAGTATATTCTTTCAGATTCCCTTCACTTAACCATTCCAATCTTATTTACTTGTATCAAAAGATATCCAATCCCCAATCTAGCACATTAAGCCATCATCAACTTTTATTTCATATACCATCCTGTCAGTATAATCACGAAGCTCACAGATGTTTGCCTCAAATGCTGATTAACTATAGCACTCTTTTTGAGGGGATACAAATTCCTCTGGCGCTGGTACTTCCTCGGGGACAATGGACCATGGGTTGATATAGTTTCCCAGCCTAAGAAACCATTTGGTCATGATTCTCAGAGAGCTGCTTCTTCAGGTGTAGATCCTGGATCACTAAGAGTACTCACAGGCCGGCCTGACACTTGCTGTGTCCAAACTCAAAGAGCCATCAGTCTGTGCTTCCTGAGTGCTGGAACTAGGGACATGTAGCATCACAGGGGACTTGATTCTACTGCTGATCTCTAAATACATTGATAACCTACTCCTTAAAATTGGTATTAAAGTGTGAGTTCACTGGTCATTGGATGCCAGAGTAGTTCCCGAAACCCAAGTATGTGCAGACTTCTTCCAAAGGTCTGAGGGTGGTTTGTCCCCTAAGGGTTCATGTGCTGGGAGTGCAGCAATACTCAGTGAAGTTGGGACTAATTATATTGCTAGGTGGGTAAGTTCACTTGCAACCAAGTCTGAGTTCCATCTTCTGGATCCATATGACAAAACAAGGGAACCAATTCTCATAAGTTGTCCTCTGACCTTCATGCAACCACCATTACATATACCCAAACTCACAAAAATAAACATATAAACAAACAAATAAAATATACAAGGCATGATGGGACCTTTCAAGAGATGGGACTTAGTGAGAGATCATTTAGGCCACCAGGGTCACTTTTCCAGCAAAGATTAAAGGATTTCTGGGCCCTGGTCAGTTCTTACAAGAGGGTTGCTATAAAGACCTCCCTGGTTTCTTCATGGTTTCCTGTCTTGCCATGTGATACTTCCCATCCCAGTCTCCTGTCACAATGCCATGTGCCATGAGGTAATAAAACCAGGGGAACACTTACCAGATCCAGCATCATGCTATTTAAGGTTTCAGTCATTGAATCAGTGACGTAAATAAACTTGTTTTCTTTAAAAATCCCTCTGGCTCTGGCACTTTCTCTGGGCAATGAACCACGGGTTGACATAGTTCCCCAGCCTAAGGAACCATTTGGTCATGATTCTTAGGGAGTTGCTTCTCCAGGTACAGACCCTGGATTACTAAGAGGAGCTCAACTGGAAACTTGTTAGAAAAACAAATTCTTGGGCTCCACCCCAGAGCCAACCAATCACAAACTCAGGGAATGAGGCCTAAGAGCTGTGTTCAGACAGGCCCTCCAGGGGATACATTTTGAGAATATATTTTGAGAATCGGACCCACTGACAAGAGATTTAAACTTTTTTAGTATAGGGATGATTAAAGGATTACCAAACATCATTTAGCTTTGTGATTATTTTAAGCTATTTTAAAAACTGGGACACAAATACGGCTGCAGTACCTGATTTGGAATAAATATCAAATAAGAAAATGTTGCCTATTACACAGCATCTGAAAAGATGGGGTTCTGTCCCCTATCGTTTATATTCAAGTATGTACAAATACACACTCCAGTGAATTTCTAAAGTACTTTGGGTATTTGTATGTAGCATTTAGTTCTTTTTAGTCTAGGTCCATGTGTTTCTATTTGGTTCTTCCTCTCAGCAGAAAAATTCAACATGCTAAGAGAGCAGAATGACTTTTGTGTCCTCTGTTGCTTTTAACAAGATCTCAAGCATTTGATTTTACCAATAAAGACTTGGCAGCCAGATGCTGGGGGGAAAGAAAGCCTGCTAGCTCTGAGAGGCAGAGAAAGCACCCAGCTGACCTTCCTCCTCAGCCCATGTCCCAAAAGGAAGCTCTCCTTTTTCATGCTTTTCAAACTGAACGTCCCTCCCTTTGACTTCCTGTATGGCTGTCTCTCTATCCATCTTCTCATCTCCTATTACTCTCTGTTTTCTTTCCCCTAAATTCTCTTCCTGCCAACTGGTTGCTTGCTCCGCCTCTTGACCTAGGGGTGACTTTACTTAATCCTGTTTACAATAAACAGAAAGCTCTTTGGATTAAAGGTGTGTGCTTGGACTGAGCTACAATACAACTAGGAATAGTTTTGGTTTTTTGTTACTGTTTTTTTTCCCAGTGAATAACACAATCTCGGAGGTTTACATTGTGATTAAATATCCTTCAGTCTTCTACAATTACACCAGTACTGAAGCCTGGAGTATAGCTATCTTTTAAAATACCTACATGAAGCATGGGTAATAATAAAAATTAAAATGCATTCTAGATCAAAAAAAGAAAAACAAAACAACTCAAGAACTTACTAAGTTTACATGGATATATTGAGGCCAACTCCGTTTAAAATGTCAAAATTGTTTGTTACTTATAGCTAATGTTTCAGCTATCCTTGACCACACTGGCAGCTATCTTTAAAATGAGACAGATCTGCTATAAGCTTTCAGAAATTGTTACTAAAACTAAATAAAAAGTCTTTTTTTTTTGGTCAGGATTTACACTATAATGATGAAAATTGACAAATTTTCCTTGGACTTTATATGAAAATATCTTGCAAAACAATTATATGATATCTGACAGTTCCAGAACTTTGCAGCAAAATAGTGGCTGAAGTTATTATAAATCAGATAATTAAAATGTGTTAAAAATGAAGTAATCATAGCACATAAGAAAAGAGATAACCCATGGCTTTTTAAAAAATTACTAAATTTAAATTTCTAGTATTGCAAGCTATATGCTAACTAAATAAGCTCTTACTTAAAAAGTTAAACAGAACATCAGAACATTGACACATGTCTTCAAGTGCACAGAATACAGAAGGTATTCAGTAGAGTCCTGACAGACTGAAATGCTGAGTTTAGCTAACATCTTTACAGAATTAGCAGAATGAGAACAGGGATTATGTGGCAGGGTTCCACGTGTGGTTTTGAAACATTTAAAAATGGTAAAGCCACACACAACAGAGAAAGAAGGAATGAATGTCAAAGTCAATTTTTAATGCCCCATCAGTGAGATACTAAGAAATATTGAGACACAACATTAAGGGGAGAAGATGAAGTTAAAACCATCGGGAGGGTCGGCTCTTTTAAATCGCCATCAGATTTCATAAAGAAGTAGTTGTCATTGATAAGGATTAGACATTAAGGTATTTAAAAAGTGTTGGATCATCACATATAAACTGTTCTTTTATAGTGTAGATGATTTTCCCACAAGCTAACTATAATATTATAGACAGAAAATATCAAAAATCATTAGCTCAGCACTGTGAAACGAAATATGAATATCTCAGAGGAAATAAAAATCTTATCAACTAAGATTTTTGAAAAGCATCTTTCAAATATAATAACTTGGAAAAACAAATTTATCTAAATCTTTTAGAAAGCTAAAAGAAACCTTAGTTGGGCTGGAGAGATGGCTCAGCAGTTAAAAGCACTGACTGATCTTCCAGAGGTCCTGAGTTCAAATCCCAGCAACCACATGGTGGCTCACAATCATCTGTAATGAAATCTAATGCTCTCTTCTGGAGTGTCTGAAGACAAAGACAGCTACAGTGTATTTATATATAATAAATGAATAAATCTTTAAAAAAAAAAAAAAAAACAAGAAACCTTAGCCTGAAAATATGTCCACATTATTTCCATGTTTATAAAATACAAGTAATTTTTCAGTAATAAACTACATATTAAAGATGAGATTCAACATTCAAGCAATATAAATTGGTTGGAAGTTTTAATAAAGAAAAGCTTATAAGAATGAGCATTTAAAATATGATCAATAAGTATGTGACTTTCATAAAACAGTATTACATCAACAATGAAAGCCAAACTGACACATTGTCACCGCCCTCCTGATGAAACACTCCACCCTTTATAATTTAAGTGTGGGAGACTTACTATTTCTCAGTGAGTCTAGATTAGCAAACTTGGAGACTACACCGAGAAAAAAAAGAGGGCTAAAAAAAAAAAATCAGTTTGCCATTCCTTTTTGTCTGAATCAGAATTTTAGACCTATAATGCAGTGAAAAATAAGAGAAAAAAGGTTCTCTACCAATTAGAAAGTTTGAGAGCAGCTATCTACTAACAAGATAAACTTATACTTGGAATTGAACCATTAGGTTATGGCATGATAACAAGATTTTATATATATATATATATATATATATATATATATATATATATATATATACACACACACACACACACATACACACACATATAACATATATGTATATATACATACAATATACATATAAAATATATACATATATTAATACATATATGTATATATAATATACATATATAATATGCACATATATTACACACTACATATATGTATATGCACATGTAATATGTAATATGCATTTACAATATACATATACAATGTACAATATATGTATTACACATTACATATACATATATGTATATCACAAGTTACTTGTTAGTCAGCTCTAAGAAGCTTCTAGCATACTCTCCTATCCCAAGCATACTTCCTTCCCCCAGCAACACCACTCAGTGTACCCTGCGAGCATGAGTAAGCATACACATGCGTCCAGCCTGCTTTCATCTCGATCAGAAATGCTTGTCTTCTTCTTCTCCCCCTGATATTTTACTTTTAACATCCAGAAAAATGTTGATTCCCAAACTGACAACAGAGTTATTTAATACTCTTTCTCCACATTATTCNTACTTCCTTCCCCCAGCAACACCACTCAGTGTACCCTGCGAGCATGAGTAAGCATACACATGCGTCCAGCCTGCTTTCATCTCGATCAGAAATGCTTGTCTTCTTCTTCTCCCCCTGATATTTTACTTTTAACATCCAGAAAAATGTTGATTCCCAAACTGACAACAGAGTTATTTAATACTCTTTCTCCACATTATTCAACTTACTTTGAATGCAGGATCCAAGTAAATATGTACTCTGGGAGCCTTCCTTCTACCTCTGTTTGTTCTGAATATAGACCCTTAAGGTTGGAACACATATACAAATAAATAGCAAAAAAATAGCATGTATAAGAATAATAGGAAACAAAGTAGGCCTCTTTTAGGTTTTCTCTTTATTTTATGTGTTAGGGTGTTTTGTATACATGCATGTCTGTGCACCACATGTGTGCAGTCCCTGAAGGGGCAGGAGAAGGTTTTGGATTCCCTGATACTGGAGTTATAAAGGGTTGTGAGCCACCATGTAAGTGCTGAAAAACAAACCTGAGTCCTCCAGAAGGCAGTGCTTGTAATGCAGAGCCATCATCTCTCCTGCCCCAAAGCAAGACTCGTATTAATTACTTAAGATCAGGGCCTGTAAATGAATCCCAGAGAACAAAATGGCACTGCACTCTAGTATTACTTTTAGACAGTTGCTCCACCCACTAAGGGTGGTCTGTGAACTGTCACTCTCTGAGCCACTTATTTAGAAACTTAAAAGAATATTAGTTGATTTTTGTGTGCTGACACCTTTATCATTTTTGTTGTCATTTTCATTTTTAGTAACTTGAATTTATCAGGCAATGGCAGGTAGGAAATTTTTTCTCAAAACATCTTTTACTATACATAGATAGATTATATACAATAAAATGATAAGATGTTGATTCTGTTTGAGACTCAATCTCATGTAGCTCAGGCTGACCTTGAATTCCCGATCCTCTTGCCTCTACTTCCCAAGTTCTACTATGAATACATGTTTCACCATGCCTGGCTCATAGTTTTTAATAGTATGGTTTAGAATAAAGAATAAGATATGTATAAAAATTTTAAGTAATATTTATTACTATAACTCAACATGTCTTCAGAGTTGATACCCCCCTCTGGAACTTGAAAACATATTAGTACTAGAATTGTAAGTACACCTGTATATGTCTGCACTTAGAAACATTCCTTCCTAAACTCAGATGTGATGACCTACAGGGTCATTCATCTTAGAGTAACCCTACACAGGACTAACCTACTGCATTAAGTTCCTAAGGATCTCTGAATAATGTATATAATCTCAAAACTTTGGTAATATGCAAAAGTAAATCAGTCTACAACTTTCTTTAACAAACTTCAACATCTTTATCCTGTCAAGAGGGGTTAGCTCATAGCCAGTTTTATAGTAGGTATTAGTGCATACTTTAGTTAATGGTCACAAAGTAACTATTTTAAAGGGTTTGTGGGTTTGTAGATTATGTGGTCTCTGTCACAGCCAGTTACCTCTTCTCTCTTTTCTTTTTCTTTTTTTTAAAATTTTATTAGATATTTTCTTATTTTACATTTCAAATGCTATCCTGAAAGTTCCCTATATCCTCTCCCCTCCCCCCGCCCTTCTCCCATATCCACCCACTTCCACTTCTTGGCCCAGGCATTCCCCTGTATTGGAGCATATAAAGTTTGCAATTCCAAGGGGCCTCTTTTCCCAATGATAGCCTACTAGGCCATCTTCTGCTACATATGCAGCTAGAGACACGAGCTCTACGGGTTCTGGTTAGTTCTTATTGTTGTTCCTCGTATAGGGTTGCAGGCCCTTTCAGCTCCTGGCAGTTACTTCTTCTCTAAGGACACTGTAGCCACAGATAATATGTAATTAATAGAAAATAAATTTATAAATATAAATTTATTATATTTATATAAAATAGACATGTCTGTATTCCAGTATAGTTTTACATATATCAACAGGTGGCAGGCTTGGGGATCTGGCTCAAGGACCATGATAACTAACTTCTGGTTTACATCATAGACATAAAATACTGCCATTAGAAACTGGTCACATAATAAATGTGCAAGATTATCTTGGTTCTTGTTGGCCTTAGTCAGTAGCTTTTAAAGTTTTAAAGACTGAGAAATTCATCAGCTTCTGACTCCTGGAAGACAAGTTTTCATCAAAACCAAAGTATACAGTAAAATTGCGTGTGCCATTAAAGATGAGGCACATGCAATTTTACTGTATACTTTGGTTTTGATGAAAACTATAGTGAATGAAGCTATAAACCTTCTATGCTATTCATAGGTAGCAAAACCCTCCATAGTGTAGAAAACAAAACAAAACAAAAAGATATATTCGTAGAAGTTGCCTCTACCACTGTAGTCGACAGTATATACAGGGAACCCCCAGAGCAGCTTAGTAAATGGACCACAACCATAGTTCAAATGTTCATAAAATGGCAAACTAGCTACACATGCAGTTGAGATGCTCTATGTTCCATCTTAGCTATAACACGACTCTGAACTATCAGACTCTTGCTAGCATTTTTAAACAAACCTGGATTGCAGACTTAGTTCATCTTTGGGATTCAACTTTGGCCTTCCCCAGACTGTGTTCACTCTTTTCAATGGGGAGTGAAATAGAACAAAGCTCCTTAAAGACCACTCTAAAACTGATGGCAAATCCAAACCTCTTTCTTCCACATAAGTTCTGGTCTCCCTAGTGACCTGGGTATTTTCCATGACTAATTGTTCTCCCTGTTCTAGAACTCCTCTTCAGAGAACACAACTGAAGAACAGATGCTATGTTTCCAAGTGGTTTCCTAAAGTTGGATTTTAACTGCCTTAGTGCAAATGCTTTTTGTGTTTATAGTAATCCACCTAAAATGCCTCCCAAGATTTCAACACTCTCTTTATATTGATAAGAAAAAGGACCTGTATTTCACAATCTTCTTTAAAGCAGCAGAGGTCTTTTTTATCAACTAATAATTCTAAAACAACTATCACTAGACTATAGGTATTCTGCATTTCTTCTGGAAACTTTCCAAACATTATTTTTCTTCTCAAAGATATTTGTATAAAACACATCCTTTTCAGTAAGACAATTCAGTTTAAAAGTCTGAACTATAGAGTAGTATAGATGAAGAAAAAATGGCCCTAGAAAGAATATGCATTCCCTCATGGCATTCCCTCTGAAACAACAGCAAAGCAGTGCACAGTACTAATACAGCCACACAGTGGGCTAAGAAGTAGAGGAGGTCTTCTTCAAAAGCATGTAGAACGGATGTTAGGAGCCGTGGGCTCCATCCCCAAGCCAAGCCGCTACGCGTCCCGAACGGGAGCGGCTAGTGACGATTGTAAACAACTCAGTACGCAGGCGTGGTGACGTAATCACGTAAGTTACCGCCCACAGCGGCTCCCGAGTCCGCGCGCGTCGACACCGGTTGCCTAGAGACGCATACAAGCCCAAATGCGGCTGCGCCTNTACTTCCTTCCCCCAGCAACACCACTCAGTGTACCCTGCGAGCATGAGTAAGCATACACATGCGTCCAGCCTGCTTTCATCTCGATCAGAAATGCTTGTCTTCTTCTTCTCCCCCTGATATTTTACTTTTAACATCCAGAAAAATGTTGATTCCCAAACTGACAACAGAGTTATTTAATACTCTTTCTCCACATTATTCGACTTACTTTGAATGCAGGATCCAAGTAAATATGTACTCTGGGAGCCTTCCTTCTACCTCTGTTTGTTCTGATTATAGACCCTTAAGGTTGGAACACATATACAAATAAATAGCAAAAAAATAGCATGTATAAGAATAATAGGAAACAAAGTAGGCCTCTTTTAGGTTTTCTCTTTATTTTATGTGTTAGGGTGTTTTGTATACATGCATGTCTGTGCACCACATGTGTGCAGTCCCTGAAGGGGCAGAAGAAGGTTTTGGATTCCCTGATACTGGAGTTATAAAGGGTTGTGAGCCACCATGTAAGTGCTGAAAAACAAACCTGAGTCCTCCAGAAGGCAGTGCTTGTAATGCAGAGCCATCATCTCTCCTGCCCCAAAGCAAGACTCGTATTAATTACTTAAGATCAGGCCTGTAAATGAATCCCAGAGAACAAAATGGCACTGCACTCTAGTATTACTTTTAGACAGTTGCTCCACCCACTAAGGGTGGTCTGTGAACTGTCACTCTCTGAGCCACTTATTTAGAAACTTAAAAGAATATTAGTTGATTTTTGTGTGCTGACCTTTATCATTTTTGTTGTCATTTTCATTTTTAGTAACTTGAATTTATCAGGCAATGGCAGGTAGTAAATTTTTTCTCAAAACATCTTTTACTATACATAGATAGATTATATACAATAAAATGATAAGATGTTGATTCTGTTTGAGACTCAATCTCATGTAGCTCAGGCTGACCTTGAATTCCCGATCCTCTTGCCTCTACTTCCCAAGTTCTACTATGAATACATGTTTCACCATGCCTGGCTCATAGTTTTTAATAGTATGGTTTAGAATAAAGAATAAGATATGTATAAAAATCTTAAGTAATATTTATTACTATAACTCAACATGTCTTCAGAGTTGATACCCCCCTCTGGAACTTGAAAACATATTAGTACTAGAATTGTAAGTACACCTGTATATGTCTGCACTTAGAAACATTCCTTCCTAAACTCAGATGTGATGACCTACAGGGTCATTCATCTTAGAGTAACCCTACACAGGACTAACCTACTGCATTAAGTTCCTAAGGATCTCTGAATAATGTATATAATCTCAAAACTTTGGTAATATGCAAAAGTAAATCAGTCTACAACTTTCTTTAACAAACTTCAACATCTTTATCCTGTCAAGAGGGGTTAGCTCATAGCCAGTTTTATAGTAGGTATTAGTGCATACTTTAGTTAATGGTCACAAAGTAACTATTTTAAAGGGTTTGTGGGTTTGTAGATTATGTGGTCTCTGTCACAGCCAGTTACCTCTTCTCTCTTTTCTTTTTCTTTTTTTTTTAAATTTTATTAGATATTTTCTTATTTTACATTTCAAATGCTATCCTGAAAGTTCCCTATATCCTCTCCCCTCCCCCCTGCCCTTCTCCCATATCCACCCACTTCCACTTCTTGGCCCAGGCATTCCCCTGTATTGGAGCATATAAAGTTTGCAATTCCAAGGGGCCTCTTTTCCCAATGATGGCCTACTAGGCCATCTTCTGCTACATATGCAGCTAGAGACACGAACTCTACGGGTTCTGGTTAGTTCTTATTGTTGTTCCTCGTATAGGGTTGCAGGCCCTTTCAGCTCCTGGCAGTTACCTCTTCTCTAAGGACACTGTAGCCACAGATAATATGTAATTAATAGAAAATAAATTTATAAATATAAATTTATTATATTTATATAAAATAGACATGTCTGTATTCCAGTATAGTTTTACATATATCAACAGGTGGCAGGCTTGGGGATCTGGCTCAAGGACCATGATAACTAACTTCTGGTTTACATCATAGACATAAAATACTGCCATTAGGAACTGGTCACATAATAAATGTGCAAGATTATCTTGGTTCTTGTTGGCCTTAGTCAGTAGCTTTTAAAGTTTTAAAGACTGAGAAATTCATCAGCTTCTGACTCCTGGAAGACAAGTTTTCATCAAAACCAAAGTATACAGTAAAATTGCGTGTGCCATTAAAGATGAGGCACATGCAATTTTACTGTATACTTTGGTTTTGATGAAAACTATAGTGAATGAAGCTATAAACCTTCTATGCTATTCATAGGTAGCAAAACCCTCCATAGTGTAGAAAACAAAACAAAACAAAGAGATATATTCGTAGAAGTTGCCTCTACCACTGTAGTCGACAGTATATACAGGGAACCCCCCCCAGAGCAGCTTAGTAAATGGACCACAACCATAGTTCAAATGTTCATAAAAGGGCAAACTAGCTACACATGCAGTTGAGATGCTCTATGCTCCATCTTAGCTATAACATGACTCTGAACTATCAGACTCTTGCTAGCATTTTTAAACAAACCTGGATTGCAGACTTAGTTCATCTTTGGGATTCAACTTTGGCCTTCCCCAGACTGTGTTCACTCTTTTCAATGGGGAGTGAAATAGAACAAAGCTCCTTAAAGACCACTCTAAAACTGATGGCAAATCCAAACCTCTTTCTTCCACATAAGTTCTGGTCTCCCTAGTGACCTGGGTATTTTCCATGACTAATTGTTCTCCCTGTTCTAGAATTCCTCTTCAGAGAACACAACTGAAGAACAGATGCTATGTTTCCAAGTGGTTTCCTAAAGTTAGATTTTAACTGCCTTAGCGCAAATGCTTTTTGTGTTTATAGTAATCCACCTAAAATGCCTCCCAAGATTTCAACACTCTCTTTATATTGATAAGAAAAAGGACCTGTATTTCACAATCTTCTTTAAAGCAGCAGAGGTCTTTTTTATCAACTAATAATTCTAAAACAACTATCACTAGACTATAGGTATTCTGCATTTCTTCTGGAAACTTTCCAAACATTATTTTTCTTCTCAAAGATATTTGTATAAAACACATCCTTTTCAGTAAGACAATTCAGTTTAAAAGTCTGAACTATAGAGTAGTATAGATGAAGAAAAAATGGCCCTAGAAAGAATATGCATTCCCTCATGGCATTCCCTCTGAAACAACAGCAAAGCAGTGCACAGTACTAATACAGCCACACAGTGGGCTAAGAAGTAGAGGAGGTCTTCTTCAAAAGCATGTAGAACGGAGACCTAACATCTGAAGTTTTAAAAAAAGCAAAGGTTATCGAGATGTCTTCAAACATTTATTTGCTTTGCTTCATTTTCACTTGTCAATAATTCCGATTTCTAACTTTCCAGACTTACAATTCTAGTTATTCCTGACCATGTTCCACACTGCCTGGAATTCTGTCCTGAGGTCGGTCCTTGTGCATCCTTCTGCCCTGCCAACCCCCTGCATTCTGACACCAGAGAGCTGAGCATGCTAAAGCTCTCTGCGCATTTAAGCCCAAATGTTCCTGTTTGGCTACACAGATCTGCTCCCAGTTTTTGCAAATGCTGATTTTTTTCTCCTTAAATGTATATGTACAAACATATTCTACTCTGTGAGACATTAGAGTAATTATAATCTAACAGTAATAAACTATTTTAAATAGTTAACATATTAGGTATATATTTTAGCACAGTAAGAAGATAATTGAAGAGATTAATAGCAAATTAAGAGATTCTTAGGAAGAAATTTAAGATACATTGAAAATAAAGCTAAAAAANCCTTAAATGTATATGTACAAACATATTCTACTCTGTGAGACATTAGAGTAATTATAATCTAACAGTAATAAACTATTTTAAATAGTTAACATATTAGGTATATATTTTAGCACAGTAAGAAGATAATTGAAGAGATTAATAGCAAATTAAGAGATTCTTAGGAAGAAATTTAAGATACATTGAAAATAAAGCTAAAAAAGAGATATACTCAACAAGGCCAAAGTTGAATTTTGAAACTTTTCCCGAGAGCAGAGAAGTGAATGTAGAAATTAGGGTATTGTGCTTCCACTGCTATGATTGCTGAAGCTGATTTACAAATGAAAGCAAGCAGGGAGGATTCCCTTGAGTTAGAGGAAAAGCAAGGTGGATCAAAACAAGCAGGAAATCTTAGTGAAGACAAAACCAAGTGGCCTGGGTGTGTCTACACAATGCTCTGCCTAGAGTCAGGCTCCGAGAGGCCTGCCTGGGCAGCCAGTCAAGTCCCAGTTACTGCTTGGGCCACACACATTCTGCCACTGGAGGGAGTCTGTTCACATTGCCTTTGATGTGACTTTCCCTCTAAAACTTCTTGGTCTTCTATGGAAATGAGATAGAGCTCCTACCAAGAGTAAGAATTGATTTAACATAGCTGATGGTTTTCTTGCTCTTGTGTGCTTCTTTTGTCTTTTATTCATTCATTTGGGTTCTTTGCTCCCTAATGAAAACGTACATTCCCCCTCGCAGTGGTATCTGAGGCAAAGAAACGAATAGAGACATATGACTGAGAGCAGGGCAGCTGTTAGGAAAGAGCATGAAGGAGAATATTGTCCAAGCCAGGGCAGAGGGGAGCTGAGGCAGACACTGGTTTAAAGAGTGTGCTCAGGTCATAAGGCACAGGGAAAGCAGCAGCAGATGTCAACTGGAAGCCAAGAACAGCTTCTAGAACTCAGGGTGACAACAGTGTTACTGTTGGGATACTACCAAGCAAAGGGTCTCAATACCGCCACTGAGATTTTTTGTTTTCAATTTACCCTTAAAATTCAGAATTTATGGTTGCCAATAATTTCTCATAAAATGCTTTCCTAAACAGCACACAACTGAATTGTTAACAGGGATGCAAATACTGGCCAGAGAGAGAAAGAGAGAGGGAGGGAGGGAGGGAGGGAGGGGGAGAGAGAGATAGAGAGAGAGAGAGAGAGAGAGAGAGATTGATTTTAAAAAATACTGGGTTCAGCTCAAGAGAGTATGTAGAAGATAACATTCCACTCCCAATAATTTTCCTCTATTTTGCAACAAGAATTGTGGTCTATGCTATATAATACTTCATTTTACATTTCAAAATCCTATATGACATTACTATGCCTGTTTTGCACAAGAGTGCCTCTGGCTAAAACAGGTTAAGTAACTGGTTACAGGGCTAACAAGGGCCAACAATTTAACCTGGCCATGTGATCTGAAATGGTATGTCTGCTATTCCATGCTGCACGTCCGTGGGACTGAGTCATGATTACTTCACATTCTTGTGATGAAGGCATTAAAGGGAAACATTCCAGGTGTTCTTCCTAGGCGTTTGCTTGCTTTAGAGATGTTATTACAGGCCACCTGATTCGGACTGAGCCATTACACATTTGGGTCATTATGCTCCCAATGTTAAACTGTGTTCCATTCATATGTCAAAATCATAAAAGGAGGTTTCAGCTCCTGTAATTTAAGTAAACAAGGTTCCTTAAAGAAATCTATGTTTTGAATATATAAAAGAGAAAAACTTTCCTTTCCCTTTCTCCACCGAACGATGATTACAAAGAAACTGTGGTTTACTTAATTTATATTCACTTGCTAAGCAGCATCATAAACCTCATACCATATCTAGACACCGTATCTAGGCAGTAATAAAATGATCTACTCAGAGGGATAATGACTATTAAAGAAAGAAAGCTGGGGAGGGGGTATTAATACTATAAAAACAACAACAACACTAGTCTTTTCTACTTCTCTATAACAACAATATTGTTAGTTTGGAGAAACACACAGAGATCTATATATCATCTCTATCTATGTGTCTGTCGATCTACCGCTCTATCTATCTATCTATCTATCTATCTATCTATCTATGGCAACATGTGAATAAACCCTTTTTAGAAAGGAACAGAAGCGTGTATGTGTGTGTGTGTGTGTGTGTGTGTGTGTGTGTGTGTGTCATAAAAACATGACAAGAGTCAGAATTAATATGGACCTTGTATGGAGTGATGAGCTTTTTCTTTTCTTTTCTTTTCTTTTCTTTTCTTTTCTTTTCTTTTTTCTTTTCTCTTTCTTTCTTGACACAGGTCAGCAAGTGCCTCATGCTATTATGGGAAGAAACAAACTAAGAATGGATTCCTGTATTACTGATATTTTCAGGTGAAAGACTGGATTTTTTTCCCTTCCATTAAAAAAACCATTCTGAAGCTACACAGTGCATTCAATGAAGTATACCAGAGCACTCTAGAGCCAGGAAAGAAGTACTTGCCTGATTACAACAGTAACTAATAGATGCCCCCATAGCTACTGTACATATTCCAACAGTTTCCTAACAGAGTCCTTTCTAGACTCCTCATTTTGAACTACAGTGACTAGCACATGGGCAGGAACCATGTACCAGCAACAAAGCGGACATGCCTAGGGAAGACTACTCCCAAGGATATATGCATGAGCAATTACAGGAATCCCCTTGCTTTATTAAAAAGCGAATGCATGACTATTTGAACTCAGATATCCTCCCAAGATTACTAAATATTCTGGAAAAAAAAGGAAAATGCTATGAGTTGGTGCTAGTAACATAAACTACAATTTAGAGGAAAAAATCAGCTACAGACAAAGCATAAAAGAGGAGAGCCAACGAACTGAGAGACAGTGATGTTTTACTAGGAACCGTAACTTGTGACTCATGAGACACACAGAGAATGATACAATTAAAAGCCTCTGCCAGTAGAAAGGAATAGAAATCCATGATCACCTCCTACTTTGCCCTAGACTACTTTATTTCATTTCCAAGGAATTTACGTTTCCCTTCCTCAATACCAAATTACCAAAGAGTGAAATGGAAGGATAAAAAGTAAAAAGCAACATACTCCCATGTTCATAAAATAAAACTATAGCTCCATAGACCTAAGACAGAAAGAAATATATGATCAGCTCCACCTGCTGCCGTAATCTTGCCCTGTGTATCAATAACAGAGAGATTTAAGGGGGGAGGGAAGTGAGTGAGGTGTGGGGAGCAGACACCATGTATCTGGAAATCTCTCAATGTGAAATCGTACTAAGGAAAGTCTTCATACAGACTGAATGCAGCATACTACAAGCTGTTCCATAAAAACCTGTGTTGTTCCCTCTAAATGACAGTCATGAAGCCAACTTACTGATTAGAAATTGCCATATATTGGGACAGGGTCAGAAGGGGGAGGGAGAAACAGAAGCATGTGACAGCCTTTCAGTGGAATGTCTCCATTTTTTTTTTCTCACATTTTTAAAGACATGGTTCTTTGTAACTCCTTGGTTTAAACTACTTTACAAAATGAAACCTGACTAGTCTATAGGACTATAAGTAATTATTGTTATAGCTACTGCTTGATCCCAACATCCCCCTCAATTAAATGTTACATAATTTGCTCATTTTTGCAGAATTCATAATGCCAACTGAAACAACTAAAAATGGATCAAAAGAGCTACTACTCCAGAACAGAATATAGTGAAAACAGAACTAACTCCCACACCCTACATTAGTACTCTGAACTTCATTAAACAAACATTTCCCTGACACTCATGACAAACACAGAGAATGCAATTTTAAAAACTGAAATTATTAAAGTCCGAGGAACAGCATTAGGTTATCTAGTTCCACTTACTATTTGAACGAGTATTTGATAAATCGCTGAGTCAAATACTTTTGTTAGAATCTTGGTTTTCTATGAAACCAATCTGAGAAAATAAAAATAGCTGCAATTTACAAAGCTAATCTACTGACAAAGGAAATAAACAGCCTTTACAAGAATACTTAATTATTCAGGCTATACCTCTTTCATAAGTTAAGGTTTGTTGTGTTCAAAGAGTTTGAATTTTCATTTAGAGATTATTAAAAATAAATTCACACTAACAATTAAAAATTATTAGTAAGCAGGACTTAAATGTTTAAGCTAGCAACGCCTAAACCAGTTTTTACCATTTCAATGCCTTAAAAAAAAAAAAACACAAGATCTTTGTTTCCTATATGAGTTATGCTGCTACATTTAATGACCTTACCGTGCACCAATTATCTCTCATAACTTTTCTTTAAAATGTTCTGTAGCTATTACTCACATACAGTTAAACATTTTCACTGATAATCAAGTGTTTCCATGTCAACCGGTTTTATATGCAGAATTTAACAATTATTTGGCCAATCAGCAATCAGACGACTTCTTTACAAATGAAGTTTTATTCCAAATCACTGAAACAACACTTATCCTCCAACTAGCCCAACACACCGTTCTCTGCCCAACAAAGATTCTCTAACTAGCCCAACACACAGCGCCATGCCCACACTGCAGAGTACAAGCTAGCACTTTAACACTCGGACCCTGTAATCAGTCATTTCCTTTTTTTTTCAGTAGACTGCCAACTTTAACAATAGAGTACTGACACATCAACACACAATGGTGTGTGCTGCACACACCCCGAATCTCAGCAAACGTAGAGGAAGGACCAATATCCTGTTCGGATATTTGACAGCCTCATAATCCCTGCCCAGAGCCCAGAGACAAGAGCCTAGTGTCTGTCCTTGGTGCTGAAACGCAGCTTTTCTGCCCCAGACTAAAATACTACGAGGCTCACCCCAGTTAGACACTCCTGGGGTTCAGAGGTTTGCAAGGGAATGGATAAGTTTCTGGTCAAACCTATCTAGTCTATCCTTCGCGGTGGCGGGTAAATCCCTGGCCGGGAGACTCAAGATCTGCCTGCTGCAGAATAGGCAACACGGGGCCGCGGACCCGAGAGGCGCCATCTCCACAGCGGAGCATTCTTCCGCGGACCCGAACGGTTCCTTCTCCCCAGTGGAGCCCTCTCCTGCGGACCCATAGGATCCCTCTCTCCCGGTAGCCTTCTCCCGCGGACCTGAGCGGCGCCCTCTCCCTAAAGACTAGAGAGGCGCCCTCTTCCCCCAGCAGCCTTCTCCCGCGGACCCGAGAGGCGCCCTCTCCCTCCAGCAGCCTTCTCCCGCGGACCCGAGAGGCGCCCTCTCCCAGGGACCGGACACCTCCGCCCGCGTCCTTTTGTCTCCCGCCGGTGCCTCCGTGCCTCACCATCACGGTCGCACAGCTGGATGGCCTCCAGGCTGAGGTTCTTGATCTCCTCACACGGGCTGCTGGGGCTGCTGAGGGCATGGTCCAGGCGCGGCACCTCCATCTTCGCGACCCCGCGTCGAAGCCAGGCGCCAGCGGCCGGCGGGGCGAAGGGCGGGAAAGGCCTGAGACGGCTGAGGACGAGGGCAACCTCCGGTCGGGAGTCGCGGCCGAGGCGGCAGCGGCGGCGGCGGCGGCAGTGGCGGTGGCGGCAGAAGCTCCTCCGAGTGCGCGGCTCGTAGACTGAACGCCGGCCGGCGCGAGCGCGGGAAGAGCGCGCTCTCGCCTGAAGGGAGGGCCGCGCACGCTCACGGGGGCGGGGCTGGCGGTGGACGCGCCTACCTGCCTGCGCCCGGGCCCCGCCCCTTTCCTACCTCTCGCAGACCCCGCCCCCTGCCTGCCTCCCGCCGGTGCGCACACGCGCCGGGAGGACAGTGGGGTCCGTGGAAGCGCCTACCTGCCTGCACACGGGCCCCGCCCCTTTTCTACGGCGCGCGGACCCCGCCCCCTACCTGCCGCGCGCACGCGCACGGACGCGGACGCGCACGGACGCGGACGCGTAATCCGCTCTCCTCACTAGGGCTCCGCGCCCAGCCAGTGGCGCGCCCGCGCTCGGACACGCCTCCGTCGCTGCCCTCGCCCTGGGGCGCGCACCCGCAACCCACCTGCAGGCGCGTAGACCGTATTCCCCCCCACACACACACACACACCCCGGGGGCGCCTGTAGCGCACGCGCATGCACGCCCCACTGCCTTCCTGCGCATCCCGACCCCGCCTGCCGCGCGCACGCGCACGCGTCCTTGCTCGGCTCTCCCGCACGCCTTCTCCTGCTGGAAGTGAAGGAGGATGGAGCGCGCGAGGAGCGCGGGCTGTGGCAAGCTGCTTGCGCGTCGCGCTCGCCCGGCGGTGGCGGCTAGGCTCTTTTCACAATGCCAGCTAGAGCCCGACGGCCACCCCGGGCTGCGGCGGGGCGAGCGCGTGCCGGTTGCTCGTTGACCACACATTGGGAAACTGAGGTCCGAGCCGCCTAGGGTTCCCGTTCCCGGCTCTGCGCGCGCAGCCGACGTTCCTCACCAGGCCCCGCAGTGAGCAATGAGCGGCCACCTGAGGACTGCACCGGGCAGCGAGCGCGAACTCAGGTCGGTGCTGCGGGACAGGTGAGGCAGCAGGATGCCGGCGGCTGGCCGCTGAGGAGGCGGCTTCCGGGTGACAGCCACTTGTCTGCTTGCCTCCTCACCCACTGAGCTAACAAACAAGTCTTCAGTGCTCTCCCTGGGCCCGGCATTGTTCTGACTGAAAAATGCCGGCTGAAGCACATCACCTGTTCTTTGTTACCCTAGTAAATGAAAGGGGGACCTGTGGTCTTCCAGTGATGGCCATATTTGCACGCCCCATTGCTTTCAGGACTGCACTCTGATGGTGCAAAGGTTTTAAAAAATAAAGCCGATATAGATGACAGCCTGTTGGCCTCTGTTCTCATTTGCTGATTGGAAATGTTATTTTGTTTTTCTTGGTATCATGGGATCAAAAGAAGCCCCTCACCCCCTTGTATTATTTATAGTTATTGGTAATAATTTATGTTCCCTGTTTACTGATTTTCCAATTTCAAACATTGATATTCACCAATAAAAACAATTTACATATAGATGGCTATATGCTACTTTTTCTAGTCACATCCATTTAGCCATAAACAACTAAATCAAATTAATTGACGTCTCATAAAATGGAAGGCCCCGCTTTAGATAAAATAAACCCGTGAGGAAATTTGGCACAATTGAAGGTTGATAAAAATCCGTGTAAGGTAATTTGGTATCATTAAGTGAAATGTCCTCGTTCTGAACTTCGGGATTAATGAGATGGATCTTTGTTTTTAGCTGGAAAAAAAAAATTCCAGTATTAAGGAAGGAGATACCCGAAGGAGAGAGTAAATTACTGTTTGTCAAGAAAAATGGTGAATTTCTTATGTTCAAAAGCCTAGATCAGTAGAAGTAGGTGTCGACAGCCAAAGCTGAACAGTGGGTTCATCTTTCAGAGAATTCTCAGATTTATAAATCACAAGAGGAACTGCAAACTACAAAAATAGCTTACCCACAATTGAGAATATGGGTATGAAAATATAATATGCATACATTAGAACTTTAATTCACACAAATATTCCAAGTGTATCAGGACAATATACCAGGTGCCGAGAATATATATCCCCGTTGGGGGGGGGGGTCCACTTTCAGTCAACTGTGAGCAGGACATCATAAGCAAAGAGAATGTATTAATTACTTTTCCACTACTATTACCAAATTGCTAACATGGCTGAGAAGAGGAAAGGTTTCTTTTGGTTCAGTTTTGATATAGTCACTCTATCATAATGGGGAAAGCCATGTTCACAAATGGCAGGTGAGAAAGTGTATATAGTGGCAGGAAGCAGTCAAGGATAATACACCCGCAAGGACCTGACCCAGTGACCCACTTCTTCATCCAGATCTCCATTTTCAAGTTCTCCACAGTCTCCCCGATAGCATCAACTAGACAGAGATCAACTAGACAGAGAACCCGAGGTGGAGATTTCAGATTCAAACCGTAACAGGGAAGGCAGGAGTTCCTGTTCCTGTTAAAAGTTCCTCAGGACTCAAAATGTAGCTGGGTCAATAGCCAATAGAATGGCCATGAACCATCATATTAAGAGTAAGGTGCCTTTAGCAAACACTATGATATTTACTTTCTGGGCCTGAAATATTCAAACTACCAAAGACGTGCTACTCTTCAGTCAAAAAAGCCACCAGGCTGAACTGAAAACAAACAAACAAAAACAAATACACAGGCATAGATTGTAGTCATCAGCTTAAAGCAAACTACTAGAAACAACCAGAAGAAGGGAGTGTCATTATAGACATTATAGAAGTAGAAGGCTTCATTCTATTCTGTCCTCTTTGGGTTCCTCAATCCTTCCTCCAACTCTTCCACAAGACTCCCCAAGCTCCATCTAAATGTTGGGCTGTGGGTCTCTGCATCTGTTTCAGTCAGCTGTTGGGTGGAGCCTTTCAGTAGACAGTTTTGCTAGGCTCCTGTTTACAAGCATAACAGAGTATCATGACTAGTGTCAGGGATTGGTTCTTGTTTATGGGATGGGTTTCAACTTGGGCCAGTCATTGGTTGGCCATTTCCTCTGTCTCTGTTCCATCTTTGTCCCTGCACAGTTTGTAGGCAGGACACATTTTGGGTAGAAGGTTTTGTGGGCAGGTTGCTGTCCTTATCCCTCCACTGGGAGTTCTGCCTAGCTACAGGAAGTGGCCACTTCAAGATCCCTTTCCCCTACTGATAGGAGTTTCAACTAGAATCACTCCCATAGACACCCTGGGGCCTCCCCAACCCCAGATCTCTGGCATGTCCTAGAGATGCCACCCACTGCCAATTACCAATTTCCATTCTCTCTCTCCCACTCTTTCTACACCTGACACACACATACCCCTATCCTGGTCCCCTCTCTCACTCTGTTTCCTCCCTTCATCTATCTTTGATATCAGTTTTATTTCTAATTCTGAAAAAGATTCAGCCATTCTCCCTTGGGCCCTTCTTGTTATTTGGGTTCTTTTGGTCTGTGGATTTGTAGCGTGGTTATCTTGTACTTTATGGTTAATAGCCATTTATAAGTGAGTACATACTATGCATGTCCTTTTGGGTCTGGGTTATCTCACTCAGAATATTTTCTAGTTCTATACATTTGCCTGCAAAACTAACGATGTTTTTAATAGCCGAGTAGTATTCCATTGTGTACATGAACCACATTCTCTTTATCCATTCATCAGTTGAGAGTCCTCTAGGTTTTTTCTAGTTTCTGGGTATTACAAATAAAGCTGCTGTGAACATGTTGAGCAAGTGTCCTTGTGGGATGGTGGAGCATCCTTGGCGTATATGCCCAGGATGTGGAATACCTGGGTCTTGAGGTATAACTATTCCCAATTTTCTGAGAAACTGCCAAATTGATTTCCAGAGTGGTTATACAAGTTTTCATTACCACCAGCAATGAAGTGTTCCCCTTGCTCTACACCCTCACCAGCATGTGCTGTCCCTTGAGTTTTTGTTCTTCGCCATTCTGATGGGTGTGAGGTGGAATCTCAGAGTTCTTTTGATTTGCATTTCCCTGATAACCAAGTACATAGAAAATTTCTCTAAATGTTTCTCAGCCATTAGAGATTCCTCTGTTGAGATTTCTGTTTAGCTCTCTACCTCATTTTTGAATTGGGCTTATTTGGGTTGTTGGTGTCTAACTTCTTGAGTTCTTTATATTTTTTGGATATTAGCCTTCTGCCAGATGTAGAGTTGGCAAAGATCTTTTCCCAATCTGTACGCAGTTGTTTGGTCCTTTGCCTTACAAAAGCTTTTCAGTTTCATGAGGTCCTATTTATTAATTGTTGATCTTAGTGCCTGAGCCATTGGTGTTCTTTCTGTTCAGGAAGTTGTCTCCTGTATCAATGAGTTCAAGGCTATTCCCCACTTTCTCTTCTATTAGATTTAGTGTATGTGGTTTTACATTGAGGTCTTTTGATCCACTTGGACTTGAGTTTTGTGCAGGGAGATAAATATGGAACTATTTTCCAATTAGACCAGCACCATTTGTTGAAGATGCTTTCTTTTTCCTTTGTATGATTTTGGCATCTTTGTCAAAAAATCAAGTGTCCATAGTGTGGGCTTATTTCTGCGTCTTTGATTCTATTACATTGATCAATCTGACTGTTTATATACCAATACCATGCAGTTTTTATTCCTGTTGCTCTGTAGTACAGATTGAAGTCAAGGATGGTGATACCTCTAGAAGTTCTTTTATTGTACAGGATTGTTTTAGCTATCCTGGGTTTTTGTTTTTCCGTATGAAGTTGAGAATTGTTTGTTCAAGGTCTGTAAAGAATTGTGTTGGAATTTTGATGGGAATTGCACTGAATTGGTAGATTGCTGTTGGTAAGATCGCCATTTTTACTATGTTAATTTTACCCATCCATGAGCATGGGAGATCTTCCTACCTTCTGATATCTTCCTCAATTTCTCTCTTTAGAGACTTGAAGTTCTTGTCATACAGATACTTCACTTGCTTGTTTAGAGCTACACCAAGATATTTTACATATTTTGTGGCTATTGTAAAGGATGTTTTCTCCCTAGCTTCTTTCTTAGCCCATTTATCATTTGTATGAAGGAGATCTACTGATTTGTTTGAGCCACTTTGCTGAAGGTGTTTATCAGCTGTAGTTCTCTGGTAGAATTTTTGAGGTCAGTTATATTTACTATCATATCATCTGTGAATAGCAATACTTTGACTTCTTCCTTTCCAATTTGTATCCCTTGATCTCCTTTAGTTGTCTTATTGCTCTGGTTAGAACTTCAAGTATTATATTGAAGACATAGGGAGAGAGTAGACAGCCATGTCTTGTTCTTGATTTTAGTGGAATGGCTTTAAGTTTTTCTGCATTTAGTTTGATGTTGGCTATTGGCTAGTTGTGTTTATGTATGGACTTTGTATCCATGATCTCTCCACAACTTTTAAATGAAAGTGTGTTTGGCTTTTGGAAAAGGCTTTTTCAGCATCTAATGAGATCATTGTGTGGGTTTTTTTCTATGGTAGATTATGTTGATGGGTTTTCATAATGAACCACCCCTGCTTCCCTGGGATGAAGCCTTATTGATCATGGGGGATGATTTCTTTGTTGTGTTCTTTGATTTAGTTTGTAAGTATTTTATTGAATATTGTTACATAAATACTCATAAGGGAAATTAGTCAGAAATTCTCTTTCTTTATTGAGTATTTATGTGGTCTTGGTATCAGGGTGACTATGGCCTCATAGAATGAATTGGCAATATTCTTTCTGCTTCTATTTTGTGGAATAGTTTGAGGAGAATTGGTATTAGCTCTGCTTTGAAAGTCTGGTAGAATTCTGCTCTGAAATCATCTGGCCCTGTTTCTTTTTTTGGGAGAGGGGACTTTTAATGACTGCTTCTATTTCCTTAGGGGATATAGGATTCCTTAGTTTATCTGATCTTGATTTAAGCTCAAGTGGTAAGTGGTATCTGTCTAGAAAAACCATCCATTTTATTTAGATTTTCCAATTTTGTGGAGTAAAGACTTTTGAAGTAAGACCTAATGATTCTTTGAATTTCCTCAGTGTCTGTTGTTATGTTTCCTTTTTCAGTTCTAATTTTGTTAATTTGTGTGCTGTCTCTCTGCCTTTTAGATATTTTGGTTAAGGGGTTATCTTGTTGATTTTTTTTTTTTATCAAAGAATCATCTCTTGGCTTCATTGATTCTTTGTATTGTTCTCTGGGTTTCTTATTGATTAATTTCAGCCCTGATTTTGATTATTTCCTAACATCTACTCCTGGTGTGTGTGTTTACTTCCTTATTTCCTAGAGTTTCTGAAGTGGAAACTTGTTGTTTCTTTGGAAAGTCAGTTATCTCAAGAGATGTTTTGCTAGGGCACACAAGTGAAAGGATGCCTTGCTAAAGCAGACATGTGAAAGAGTGTTTTCCTGAAGCAGACACAGGTGAAAGGATGTTTGGATATAGCAGACACATGAAAGGACCTATGATGAAGGAGTAGAAATATTTGCCCACAGACAGTGGGAGATGAGCATGGAGCCTTGGTTTGGTTTGCTCTGCCTCACTATTCTTTGCTAACTACATGCATGTATTGGTTCACCTTACATAGCATTGTTGAGCTCAACTTGTGATAACTCTGACATTGAGAGAAACTTGCCCAAGAACTGTTCTTGAGGTTCCTGCGGCAGCTTGCTGCTTCCACAGCCTCGCCTCAGGCCCGTTGGTGAGTCTAGCAGTTTCTTCAGGATTGAACTACAGCTGCTGGTTTGTGTGCGGTGTCTGCCTGCCTAGAGGGTCTGCAGCTGCTGAGTCATATTTGGTGGTTGCTATGGAACTGACTGAACTTCTGCCAAAGAAGATGGATCTAGCTCCCAAAGAACTACTGTTGAACAGGTTCACTTTTCCAATTTCCTAATAACATTTCCAGTATCTCTGCTGGGTCCTGGACTAGAGGACAGGTTGACTCTTATTAAAAGTAGGTTGCAAAGAAGTCATGCCTACAGCTTTCAGGTGTACTTTTAAATTGCTGATATGAGAACTTTCTAATTTCTTTATGGAGGCACTTAGTGCTATGAACTTTTGTCTTAGAACTGTTTTCATTGTGTCCCATAAGTTTGGGTATGTTGTGCCTTCATTTTCAATGAATTCTAGAAAGTCTTTAATTTCTTTCTTTCTTTCTTTCCTGACCCAGTGATTATTGAGTAGAGAATTGTTTAATTCCCATAAGTATGTAGACTTTCTGTTGTTGTCAAAGTCCAGTCTTAACTCATGGTGGTCTGGTAAGATACAAAGTGTTATTTCAGTTTATTTTTGTGCCTGTTTTTTTGTTTTTGTTTTTGTATCTCTTGAGGCTTGCTTTGTGACTGAGTATATGTTCAATTTTGGAGAAGGTTCCCTGAGGTGCTGGAAAGAAGGTACAAGCTTTTGTGTTCGGGCAAATGTTCTATAGATATCTGTTAGGACCATTTGATTCATCACCTCTGTTAGTTCAATTATTTCTCTGTTTAGTTCTTGTCTCATTGACCTGTCAATAGGTGAGAGTGGGGCGTTGAAGTCTCCCACTATAAATATGTGGGGTTCCATGTATGATTTAGGCTTTAGTAATGTCTCTTTTACGAATTCAGGTGCCTTTGCCTTTGGGAAAGATGCTCAGAATTGAGATGTCATCTTGGTTGATTTTTTTCCTTTGATGAGTAGGAAGTGTCTTTCTGTATCTCTTTTGATCATTTTTGGTTGAAAGTCTATCTCATTAGCTATTAGAATGGCTATTCCAGGTTGTTTCTTGGTTCCAAAAAGTTTTTGCCTAGAAAACCCTTACCAGCCCTTTACTCTGAGGTAAATGCCTATTTTTGTTGCTGAGATGTGTTCTTTGCATGAAGCAGAATGAAGAATGCTGTTTATGCATCCACTCTGTTAACCTGTGTCTTTTTTGGGGGGTGGGGGGTGGGGTTGAGACCATTGGTGTTGAGAGATATTAATTGACCAATGATTGTTAGTTCCTGTTATTTTGATGTTTGTGGTGGACCTGTGTGTGTGTGTGTGTGTGTGTGTGTGTGTGTGTGTCTGTCTGTCTGTCTGTCTGTCTGTGATTCTCTTATTTTGGATTTGCTGGTTGGAATTATCTATTTCCTGTGTTTTCTTGGGTGTAGTTATCCTCTTTGTGTTAAGAGTTTTCCATTTAGTATCCTCTGTAGGGCTGGCTTAAATGAAAAATATTGTTTAATTTTGGTTTTGTTACAGAATATCTTTTTTTCTCTGTCAATGGTGATTGAAAATTTCTCTAGGTATATAGAAGTCTGGGCTGGCATCTGTGATCTCTTAGAGACAGTAAGACATCTGCCCAGTCCCTTCTGGCTTTTAAAGTCTCTGTTGAGAAGTCTTGTATAGACTAATAGGTCTTCCTTTATATGTTAGTTGGCCTGTATCCCTTGTGGCTTTTAATATTCTTTCTTTCTTCTGTACATTTAGTATTTTTATTATTATGTGGAAGGAGGATTTTCTTTTTTGGTCCACTCTATTTGGTGTTCTATAAGCTTCTTGCATGTTTATAGACATTTCTTTTTTGAGGTTAGGGAATTTTTCATCTACAATTTTGTTGAAGTTATTTTCTGGGCCTTTGAGTTGGGAGTCTTCTCCTTTTTCTATTCCTGTTATTCTTAGGTTTGGTCTTTTCACAGTCTCCTGACTGTTTTGTGTTAGAAACTTTCCAGCTTTAGCATTTTCTTTGACCAATCTATCAGTTTGTTCTATGATATCCTACGCCTGATATTCTCTCTTCCATCTCTTATATTTGTTGGTGATGCTTGCATCTGTTGTTCCTGTTCTCTTCCCTAAGTTTTCCATCTCCAGGAATCTCTCAGTTTTTGTTTTCTTTATTGCTTCTATTGCCAGTTTCAAGTCTTGAATGGTTTTATTCCTTCCCTTCACCTATTTGATTGTATTTTCTTGTATTTCTTTAAGGGATTTATTCATTTTCTCTTTAAAGGCCTCTATCATATTCATAAGATGAAATTAAAGGTTATTGTTGTCTCTGGGATTACAGGTAGAGCTAGTGGTCCCTGATGGTAGCAGGCTTCCAGGGATGCAAGCATAACTGATAAACAGACTGTGATGGCTTCAGGCTGCTAGTTGTCCTGAGTTAGGACAGGCCTTCAGGGATACAAGTAGAACTGGTGGTCCCTGATGGTTGCAAGCCTGTTTGTCCTGGGCAGCCGCAGGTCTCCACGGATAATGTGGCATTGTGGCCCTGGAAAAGGAGTACAGAAGGGGCAGGGTGGAACTCAATGCTGTTGGGTTTGCCCAGAGGAGCCCTCAGGCAGGGGATTGGGGGCAGAGGGGGGGTGGGAAGAACCTCTTTCTTATGTTTCCAAGTGTCATTTAAAATAAGACATGTCACTTATCTGCTTGAGCCATTTGCTGTCATGGTGAAAACCTGTGGAGCTGGTCTGTGTGATTGCATTCACTTCTTCCAGCACCTTTCTTGTTTTATTGTTACAGTTGTTACTTATAGTTCCCTTATAAAAACAACCACATTATGATTTGTAAGTTAGTATACATCAAGAATTGAATCAAATTTGAGAAACCACTCAACGATGTCCTAACCAGCTCCTTACCTAACATTAGAGCCCTTGACAAGAAGCTATCTTCTTGTACAGAGAAAGTCCTCATGTACTCATCTAGACTGTATTTATTTTGAACACAAACATACTTCCAACAAGGACCTTAATTTTTCCTTTTTTTAAAAACAGAGATTTGTTTATTTATGCATGTGGGTGCTTTTGTCTGTATGTACATCTGCATGCTAGAAGGGGTCATTGGTATTCATGAAACTACAGTTATAGATAGTTGTTAAGTACCATGTATGTGCTGGGAATTGAACTCAGGATCTCTGGAAGAGCAGCCAGTGTTCTTAACCACTGAGCCATCTCTCCAGCCCCAATTTTTCCTCCTTTAATATTGGTTGTGTGACAAAACTTTTTTAGGGGAGATACAATGTACACTCAGTCTGCTTACTCAGATAGAGTCCTCAACAGACAAAAGTATGGATTCCAAAGAATAAAAATGGGTCTGGAAAGGTGACTGAGCTATTAAGAGCTTCTTCTGCTCTTGCAGAGGATCAGAGTTTAGTCTTCAACATTATGTACTTTGCAGCTCAGAACCAATTCCAAGAATCTAACATCTTTTTCTGGCCCATACAGATACTTAAAACTCATGCACATACCCTCACACATATACATATACACATAATTAAATATAAAATAAATTATAAAAACTAAAGTGTTTAAGGGATTAAAATTAACCAATGATGTGGAAGATCCCTAAAATAAAACCTGCCAAACATTTAATAAATAATTTTTTAAACGGCAAATAAATGGAAGTTATCCATTTACTTCTATATCTGAAAAGTAATATAAAAATGTCCACAGTAACCAACATAGTGTACAGATTCTATGTAATTTCTAACAAATCTTTAGTGACATTTTCCACAGAAACACACACACACACAAATTCCTTTAATGTCACGAAGCTATAAAATGTTTCAAAGAGCTAAAGCAAGCTTGAGTAAAAAGTATAAAACTGGAGGCACCATACATTCTGTTTTTAAACTATATTTAAAAGCTTTTGTGCTCAAAAAATTGGATTGTTAGCATAAAAACAGACATGTTGACTAGTGGACCAAATGGAAGATTAAGAAATGCACATATGCAGTCAGTTTTCCATGGAACTATATACATTAGAATATATACTAGAGAAAGAAAGGGATCAGAAAAAGTGGATTTCCCTTATATAAAAATAATGAAATTGGACCTTCTATACACAAGAATTAACTCAAAATGGACTAAAGACTTAAATGTAATGTCTGAAGCCATAAAACAACAAGAAAACTCAGAGTAAGCATGGATCTAAAAATGGATTTTTAGAATTGACACCAAATATACAGGCATCAAAACCAAAAATAGACAACAGAGAGTGTATTAAATTGGAAGGCAACCCCATAGCAAAATAACACAGCATCCTAAGTAATGCAAAAAAAATGTAGAGTGTATGGTTATAAGCATTTTACAAAACATATAAGAATCTCAGTAGCAAAATACAAGTAACCCAGTGAAAAAAATGGACAAAGGATCTAAATAGACATTTTTTTTCCAAAGAAGAAATGCAAAAATGCCTACCTTTGGATATAAGAATATATTTAAGATGGTCAATGTCAATAATCATAGAAGTAAAACACCGCAATATCAACTAATACAGTCATCAAAAAGTCAAAGACAACAAGTGTGGGCAACAAGGTCATAGTATAACAGTTATCATATGACCCAACAATTCTACCACTGGACAGTTACCTAAAGGTAAGAGTGCTTTGTAGATATATCTGCACTCCTATGTTTGTTTGCAAGATCATTCAAGGCTGAGGTATTGGTAGAGCTTGAACATCCATAAACTGGTGAATATGTAATAGACAATTATTTAACCTTTACAAAGGAGATTTTATCATTTGTATCAACATGGATGGGTATTGAGGACACTGTATTAAATAGAGTAAGTCAGACATAGTACAGTTAACACTGTGTGATCTCACTTATATGTGAAATCTAAAACAAAGCAAAATGAAAAAACTAAAGTTAGGAATTGAGTGGTAGTGGGTTATTTGTGAATGGTAGAGGGAAGGAGGGTCTATTGGTCGAAGTGTTCAAATCTCATCTGTGAGATGGCTGAGTATTGAAGACCTATGTACAGACTGGTAGTTATAGATAATAGAAAAGTTGGGATTTGCTCTAACAATAGATCAATTATGCTCCTACAAAACACACACACACACACACACACACACACACACACACACACACATGTGCGTGCTGAAGAGACATGATAATTAGCTTGATTGGGCTGATCATTTATACAAATGTATATATGCTAACATACATCAAAACAACATTCTAAATATATGAATTTTTATTTGTCAATCATAGCTCAATAGAGGTAGAAAGCTTTTTAATTTGGAAATGAAAATAGTTATCCTGAGGGCTGGGTATAAAGGTTGAAGAGTTAGCTTTTTGCTTCTATCATTGACTCAATGGGTCTTGGTACAAGTTGCTCCTGTTCCCCCAACCCCCAGCCATGCTCCCATCTGATGTCTGTCATTATCTTGCATTTCCCAACTCCAGCTTCTCCAGTCTTTCCCTTTTCCTGATTCTACTAATGCCTCTGCCTGCCATCAAGTCTCCTTAATTAGGAAAATACCTTTATTTGAACAAATCACTATTCAGTTTGTTAATGTTTGTTCCAAGATTACAAGAAACTCACCACAAACTGGAAAATACTGTAAAAGTTATTCACCGTTTACTGCTAACCCTCATAACATGGAGCGCCAATCTATAGCCTTCTGATTCGTAGTCTTCAAAAGTCATTTCAATTTGGTAAGGTTTTTCAAATCACTAAAATATCAAGGTCTCCTTTCATCTGCAGCCTCTTTGATATTTCAGCGTTTTCTTTCTGTGGAATCTCTGTAGTACTGACCTCTCCTAGATCTCTCTCTGCCTGGGAACTTAATGCTTCTCAACTCTGGCTTCTACACTGTCCTCTTGGGGACAGATATTCTTTAAAGCTCAACCTTTGGCATCATGTTCCTTCCTGTTTAAAGCTGTTTCCTTGGATAATTCACATAGTCTCATGAATTTTAATCTCTTCTCCATGCTTAAACTCCCACCTTTATTATCAAATTCCCATTGCTGGTCCTTGGGTCTAAACAACCTTGTTTCCAGTTGTCTAATGAACATGTTTATCATTCTTGTCATTGTTTCTAATTTATCAATTTCTCCTCTAATCGGTTCACTTTTCTGAGTTCTCCATGACAGACATTGGCATCATCCTTTTTATGTCCCCTGTTTAATCTGAACCACAACTAAGACCAGTGCATGAGAACAGTTAATCAGTACTTGCTCCATAAATTACAATGCTGCTGTTTTCTAGGATTAATGTGAAGATATCATTAGACAGACATAAAACTGCAAAGTGGTGCTGTAAGGTTAATATGTTTCATTGGATGAACAGATTAGAGGGATAGTAGAAAGACTGGGAGATAATTACAGTGTAGGTAAAAATTTGAGGTATTACAGATTAGGAATTATAATTAGGGTTGGAAAAAAGAACAATATATATGATAGTGATGTTATAGTATAATATCTCCAAAAGTGTCACAAAATATTAAAATTTTCAGTATTCTCTATGATAAAGTTTATTTTATAATACTTATATTTATATACTATATATAATATTACAATAAGGAAAAGCAACTGAACATTTTCCCAATATTTAAAACCCAGTAGTTATTTTCCAATGATATATTGTGGAGAGCTCTTGGTGCTGCTTCAAGGGTATTGGCAAGAATATTTTCATTGGGCTAGGACAAGAAAGTAGGCTCAGGCAAGAATTTGACATTGGGCTAGGACAAGGGTCAAGATGAATACAGCTGAGGAATGTGTTCTTTGTATCTTGATTGGCTTGTTAAGTCTCTGAATACAGTAATCACAGGACCTTTGTTTGTTCCTGGACTACTTTGTTTTTGACCTGGAACTGACCCTATTCTTTGCATGTACCTAGAATGGTATAAAAGCAGACTGGAAAAAAAATCCATTTCAGCACTTGCAGGAGTCATGTTATAGTGCTATCTCATTGTCTTTTCTTTCTTTAATCCTTACTCCCTAACTATTGCCTATTGAGACCCTATTGACTGATCGAGCTGGCTTGGTCAATATATCAGTAGATTAGCAAAAGCAAAAGCAAAAACAAAATCTCTAGATGTTGCTATTCTAAGCTTACAAACAAAGTTAAACAAAAATGGCCCCTAGGTCAGGATGCCTTGACCCATCCTCTGATGTCACTAGTCAAAATGTAAAGAAATTTGTGTTGGTAGAAGGAGTCTTAACACGAACAGAGTGGGGGAAAGAAAGGTTTCTTTATGGATGAAGGTACTCTGTTTTTCTCTTCTCCTTAGTGGTCCTACCCTTTCTATTCATCATCTGCTGCAGAACAGCTTCACATTCAAGGATGTAGACATGATGAGCAGGGGCTGAGTAAGTATGTAGTCATCGTAAGTCATAATATGGCCATTTTTTGCTGCTAGTTACTTTTCATGCCTTCACACACATATTTTTATAGGTAATGCTTTTCCATAGGCTAAAAGTGAAGTAATTTTGTTTCAGGGGATAAAAGATGGTAGGATGGAGTCTTGATTTGACCTCACTATGTAACAAAGGCTATGCACTAAGTTATGGGATTATAGTGCATTACAGCCAACATTCTTTTGTTCTTTACTGACAAATAAGGCTTTTGGTATAGTCTCCTTTACAATAGTTCCAAATTGTTCTTCTGAAACACTGTTGTTGTTGGTTTTTTTTTTTTTTTTATCTTTTTAAATATAGCACGGAGATGGCCTGACAACATTTTATCTTAGCAGAATTAGAACAGCCGCTCTCATAATGATGAGCATGCTTAGTTTTCCGGAGGTTTTTTTTTTCCTAAGCTAAAACAAAAGCCTATAGAAACCTAAATGCTTTTCTATTTTTGTAAATATTCTGCAGATCCCTCTTTGACTGTACTGTTGCATCTGTGCATTGTATGCCTTATCTGCTATAGACTCATTACTGGAAGAATGGCTAATTTAACAGTCACATGTGGACTAGAGACTTCTCTGTGATATCTATATATACAAAAGTATCATACAGCACGCATCTAAAGTTTATTTCTAAACCCTATCTACACAAGACCTCCTCCAAGGGCCACAATGAGAAATTTTAGGTAGGTAGACTCAATACATAACACACACACACACATGTGCTCACATGGAGAGAGGGAGAAATAAATGCACATTATTGACTATTAGGGTTGTGTGTGTGAGAGAGGGGGGGTGGATACAAAGATACTTTACTATCAGGACTTTTTCCTACTGGAAGTTATCACTTTTATAGTGGTGATAAGTGGGCAGACATTTAGAACGCACTTGTATCAAAGATACTTATCAAGGGAAGATGTCAGAAGCTATTCACGAGAGGACCCTAAGACGGTGGAAATAGTGAAGGGCATGTAGACAGGTAATTATCAGCTTTTGCTAGCCAAGAAATTCTATTTTGGGAACTCACGAATGAGATGTTAATGTTCTCATCTGTTTTCACGTATATCGTGTAAAATTCATAAAGGTGTCAAATTTTCGTAGGATTTCTGATTTCTTTTACTACCAATATAAAGTTTATCTGTAGTAGCTAAGACAAGTTGCACATGGGTATTTTTAGTATTGGGGAAACTATCTTACTATCTTGAAGTAGTGTGGTTTACCTAAAGAGCAAGATAACCAATCACCTTGTTATATTGAGTCAGCCTTTTTGGGTTCTCTTGGAGGCACCGAAATATTCTTCATAAGTTATTGTCTTTTTGTTTCCTTCCTTCTCTCCCTCCTTTGTTATCTCCCTCCTTCTCCTCTCTGTGTTTCAAAACATCTCTTCTGATTCTTTTCTCTAGACTAAAATCTTTGCAAACACTGCAGCCTTTCTCAAGATTGTGTTCTAGTTGCTCTCTGAATGAGTTCTAAAGTTTCCTGTTGAGGATGCAATGTCTAGGTCTAAGGACCATAAATGGAGAGGGTCTGCTGCCTGAAGAGCAGCTTGCAGCCATCTGAGCTGTTTGATTATGAATGCTTTTCAATTACTTACCAGCTTTTTTCATATTCAGAAATTCTCTTTACTATTTGTCAGTGTGTGACTGTTCATATTGATAGTTGATCAAACAGCTTTAGTATTCCACATAACAGCTGCCTTGAGGTCTTGTGTTCTGAGCTGAAAAAAAAAACACCAACTGGTCTCATTCTTATAAATCATAGGTGATATTAAAATTAATTATGCCTAGCATATAAAAAGGACATAACTGTTACAGTATAAGCATTTTACACAGTATCTTGGCTATTCTGTGATATCTAAGATTTTTAAATCATGATATGTCAAGAGACATGGTAGTAAGAGTTTCTTTTTAGGATAAATGTCATATGCCCACAATGTATTATTGGCTTCACACATTTTGTGGGGTAGATTCTGAGCTAATCTTCCATTCTATGCAGGTGTTGAGAGTCCATGAAATGCAAAGAAGTCTCATTTTAGACATCTGTGGAGCAGGTCTCACAGACTTCTGTGAATTTAGCTAATGCCATGATTGTAGATAGAGAGAACTATCTCATCATATGACAGTCTTCTTATAATACAGTTACAGTGAGTTCAATTTTCCTTCACAAAAACGTTGGGCAGCTTAGCTAGTGATTGATCTGCCTCACAAAACTGAGTTCTCAGAAGTCATACTTGTTCCCTAAGACTGCAGAAGAACTGGCTGACTGATACAAGTTCAGCTTAGTCTAGCTCAGGGCCCCTCAACCTTCCTAATGCTGCTACCCTTTAGTACAGTTCCTCATGTTGTGGTGACCCCTCAACCATGAAATTATTTCCATTTGTACTTCATAACTGTAATTTTTGCTACTTTTGTGAATCATAATATAAATGTATGCTTTCTGATGGTCTTAGGTGACCCCTGTGAAATGGTCCTTTGACCCCCCCCCCAACATGGTCACAACCCACAGGTTGAAAACCACTGGTCTAGCCACTTGCACACTGAGCTCCAGAGAAGACTGAGCATGCTTAGTTCACTCTGGCCAAGCACTGCATTGCTAATTCTGTCGTCCTGGTTTCTATTGTCAAGCTAAACAGATCTCACTGGTTCTCACTGGTCTGCCATAATCTCTCAGGAGTCTCTTTATCCTGTCTCTTTCTTAAGGGTGTCTTTAATCACATGACCCCAAATAAGTGTTATTAAAGAGCTGTGTCAGTGCGTGTCCATCAGTCCAGTCTGTCTGGTGTCATCTGACAGAACAAAGCAAGCACTTAACTTCTTATACTTGGGTAATAGCTTTTCAGGGTCTGGTGAAACCACTCTGGGGCATTGTGGAGAGCAGCACGGGATGATGATGATGATGGCTTTGCTTCTCACCTTCATGTGCTATAGTTGATGGCACAGATGACACTTACTAGTCTCACCATATAGATGAGCAGCCATTTCTGTACGGGCCCAAACCTGGGTTTGATTTTTTTTTTTTTCCTTCCCTGAAACTTCAGGAAGTTAATTTGAATGTGTTACATTTGTTTTAAGGCTTCCATTTTTTTTGTATGTTTTTTTTTTCTCACTCTTAAGGCTCATGTGTCTTTGTAAGAACAATGGCTTCTAAAAGGAGAGAGAAGAGAAACTTACTGAAAACTTTATATATCCAAGTTTACCCTAGAGTCTACTCTGGAGACTTTGCACATGCAATCTACATTGGTTTGATTTACAAACTTGAACAAATGCCTTTAGCTCTTTAGTGCTAGCACACTGGTAAGTAAAAACAACTTTATTCTGAGAATGAATGTACCTGTGAAAGGGATATTACCTTCATGCAGGTAACACACTTCTCAGATTTTGGTACATACTAAAAAGATTGGTGTTTTGTTTTGTTTTGTTTTGTTTTGTTTTGTTTTGTTTTGTTTTGTTTTGTTTTGTTTTAATGAAAGATATTGGCAGTTTTCTGGGAGACTGAAGTTTTCATCTGAAGGAAAATATATAAAGCATGACACCATGACTTTAATTCACTTTAAAAATTTTTTTCCATGGTACTATTTTTGTTGTTGTTGTTGTTGTTCTTGTTTTTTGTTTTGTTTTTTATGATGGTAGTTGACCTTGGCATTCTTTATATTCAACATATCATGTATGTTGAGGGTATTGATTAAGAAAATTGTCAATAAGTAGGATGAAAAAAATAGAAGAACATCAAAGATTCCCCCAAACTATTTGTAAATACTGATGTTTCATACTTTCACACAAACAGTAGAACTTACAATAAGAAACATAGTGGCAAGAGCTGTGGTAGAAGAAGTAACCATTGTTATGGGGGGGCAGTGTTACAAAAATGATAGATTAATATCAGGAAGAGAAATCTATGGATATACACTCATCCCAAGCATTGAAAGGACAGAGATCTCCTGTCTACACACTGCACGTGGACTGCTCATGGAAGAGCCAGAGGGTTGTAAAGCAGCTGTTCTCAACCTGTGGGTCGCGACCCCCATAGGGGTCACAAATTAGATATCCTGCGTATGGGATAAGTTACAGTAGCATTCATAGTGGTAGCAAATTACAGTTATGAAGTAGCAATGAAATAATCCCCATGGTTAGGGGTCACCACACATGACCTGCATTAGGGAGGTTGAGAACTGCAGCTCTAAAGCCGTACCCTGTGTGCCCCAAGCTGCTTTGTTTTTGAAGAAGTATCATTCTTTTAATAGAAAGTGTGAGCTCTTAAAACCATCCAGTGGAAAAAGGCAGCATTTTCAACAAATGGTGCTGGCACAACTGGCAGTCAACATGTAGAAGAATGTGAATTGATCCATTCCTATCTCCTTGTACATAGCTCAAGTCTAAGTGGATCAAAGACCTCCACATAAAACCAGAGACACTGAAATTTATAGGGGAGAAATTGGGGAAAACCCTTGAAGATATGGGCACAGGGGTAAAATTCCTAAACAGAACAGCAATGGCCTGTGCTGTAAGATCACAAATCGACAAATGGGACCTTATAAAATTGCAAAGCTTCTGTAGAGCAAAAGATACTGTCAATAAGACAAAAAGGCCACCAACAGATTAGGAAAGAATTTTTACCAATCCTAAATCTGATAGGAGGCTAATATCCAATATTTACAAAGAGCTCAAGAAGCTGAACTCCAGAAATTCAAATAACCCCATTAAAAATGGGGTACAGAGCTAAACAAAGAATTCTCAACTGAAGAATGCCAAAGGGCTGAGAAACACTTGAAAAAATGTTCAACATCCTTAATCATCAGAGAAATGCAAATCAAAGCAACCCTGAGATTCCACCTCACACCAGTCAGAATGGCTAGGATCAAAAATTCAGGGGACAGCAGATGCTGACGAGGATGTGGAGAAAGAGGAACATTCCTTCATTGCTGGTGGGATTGCAAGGTGGTACAACCACTCTGGAAATCAGTCTGGCGGTTCCTCAGAAAACTGGACATAGTACTACTGAAAGATCCAGCAATACCTCTCCTGGACATATACCCAGAAGATGTTCCAACTGATAACAAGGACATATGCTCCACTATGTTCATAGCAGCCTTGTTTATAATAGCCAGAAGCTGGAAAGAACCCAGATGTCCCTCAACAGAGGAGTGGATACAGAAAATGTGGTACATTTACACAATGGAGTACTTACTACTCAACTATTAAAAACAATGAATTTATGAAATTCTTGAGCAAATGGATGTATCTGGAGGATATCATCCTGAGTGAGGTAACCCAATCACAAAAGAAGTCACTTGATATGCACTCACTGATAAGTGGATATTAGCCCAGAAACCTAGAATACCCAAGATACAATTTCCAAAACACAAGAAAATCAAGAAAGACCAATGCGTGGATACTTCATTCCTCCCTAGA
>LR751257.1:99986-194969 GCA_902729485.2 Mus minutoides
AAATTATTGCATTATTTTCCAAGTAATTTACCTGTCCTTCCAAAACCAGTCATTCTTCTGCTCTTTGCTAGACATATTCTACAACTTATCACTTACATCTTAGCTCTCACTCTAGAATGATGTTATGGTTCTTTAAAGATAAAAATGTAAGTAACAATTGATAACATGGTGTTTTTTTTATTGTTAAAAAATACCTGTACATGGGCTATTTCAACAAAGGATTAGATCCAGGGCTTCATAGGTGCTAAGCATGTACTCTACCCCTGGTCCGTATCCTCAGATCTCTTCTAAACTTTCTTCTTTTTTTTTTTTTTTTTTTTTTGGTTTTTCGAGACAGGGTTTTTCTGTGTAGTCCTGGCTGTCCTGGAACTCACTTTGTAGACCAGGCTGGCCTCGAACTCAGAAATCCACCTGCCTCTGCCTCCCAAGTGCTGGGATTAAAGTGTTTTAAATTTTCTTAAAGACAGTTTACTCTGTAGGCCAGGCAGTCCTTGAACTTGTAGTTTTTCTGTCTTAGCCTACAAACTTTCTCTTTCTCTACTTTCTCTCTCTGTCTCTCCATATATATGTAAATATGTACATATATATTCAAATATACTTATATATTTCCAGTAGCATAAGTATCTGATATATGTATGATATGTGTGTGTGTGTGTGTGTGTGTGTGTGTGTAGTGTAGTGTATATATGTGCATTTATCTATTTTTCTTCAATAGGAAAGAATACGAGTATAGTTTCACACCCAACTATTACAGCTAAAAAAAAGAAAGTACGTTTTCCTTGCCAACTCACCTGTTGAGTGACTTCTAGGCTAGTTCCCTTTATTTCTCTTGTGAGAAGAGTGCCAATAAACATGGACACCCAAGTACCTCTGCAGTGTGGAATGGGGGCCAAGGAGACAAAGGCAGGGGAGAGAAATCAGCCAAAATGGAAAATGCATGCAAACCCATGGAAACAATATGCTCTGGGTTAATTTAAGAATTAAAAATTTAAACACTGACAGAGCAGGATTGGTTGTCTTGCTTCCAAGGAAAGAAAAACACCAAGACTTCTCCATTTCTAATTCTTCAAACACTGTGTGCTTTCTCCAATTGTGACTTGGTCATTCCCCCACCCGCAGTAACTGTGATATAAAACGGAATTGGGGAGTGGCTCCAAGATCAAAAAGACCTACACTTCTTGCATCCTCAGTGCCATAAGTATTGGCATTATGAAACATGTTTACTTCTATTTGAAACAGAATGAGTTTCCATTTTTATTTATAATACAGGGGTATGCCTATGTTCAAACTCTTTGAGTAGCAAAAATAAATCTCATGTGACCTATGGTCAACCTAACTTAACAGCTTCAACTATCCATCGACAAAAAAACAAAACAAAAACAAAACAAAACAAAACAAAACAAAACACCCAAAAAACAAAAACCATCACTACTGTAAACTGATGCTGACCCTGGAGTTAGCTAATGTAAATTTATAGCAAAAGTACAGAAATAATGAGAATTAAAATACTCTTAAAAATAGCAAATTAGAAACTTTAAACTCAGTAATTTCCTTGATGATATTTACTTAATTACAATTTTATAGTACCTGTTGAAGAAGTGATGAGCCATCTATCTTTAGAACAATTAATTTAGGCTATTTGCATGTGTAATGGATAACTAAGAAAAAGAAAACCGGCAGACGGCTAATTATGCCTGTGTTATTTTCTCTGATGTGGAATGGGAAAGCAACTTGATCGTATAATGACTTATCCCCAGGAGAGTCACTGGATGAGGACGTTCACAAGCACTAGTGACATTAGTAAGCTGCCTTTACATGGTCTTGCTTTGCAGCATTTACAAGCTTTTGTGTGACAGATACTTCATATAGCCTGATTTAACAACTAGCCCTCGCCTAAAAACATCTTGAAAATTGGTAATCAGAGCTTTTAGCACATTCTCTATGACTTAGTTGCGTCTTCCCGATGATGATAAATGAAGTAGATTAGCTGCACCAGTGGCGCCAATCCGTCATACCTCATATACTCATAGTCTGTGCCATGCTGCCTTGTTCTGTCTGCCTGCTGGTTTTCTGGGCCCATCCAAGAAACTTGCTTTGACCAAGGAGATGTTCGTAGTTATGAGACAAATGGAGGAACGAAACAATTCAGTTTTACTCTTTCTCTTGAAAGATGCTGTTATCCTGCAGGATAAACTGAAGACTTTGGGTGAATACCTTGTTTGTACTCTGGCTTATGTGTCAGGATAAAAGGCTGCTTACATGATAATGAAAGAAATCTAAAAACAACTCAGGAAAGAGAGAGAGAGAGAGAGAGAGAGAGAGAGAGAGAGAGAGAAACTAAAACCAATGCTAAAGGCTTACATAGAGTAGAACTCACTGCAAAGGAGGAGGAGTTCATATTAAATATAGTTAATTGTACACATATGTATTCTGTATGTGAACCAGCATTCCTTCATGGACCAAGAGGGTGCAGGAGAGCATCATTTCAAACATGGAGGTCTGCAGTCAAGTGATCACTTATGTGTGGTGCCTATGGCTAATTACTTTACTCCTGACTTTAATTTCTTAGCCCTATGGCCTGCAGCCACCTAAAGATCAGTGATCTTAGAGGATTACTCCAGCTAGCTCTTTCTGACTCTTGACAATCCAAACGTCAAAATTTCAGGAATTTTGGAAGCTGGTTGTTAAACACAGTGGTTACTAGAAACGACTTAGCACACAACTAAATGATATGCAAGTAAGAGTATACGTATACGGTGTATACGTATAATATCTGAGGTGATATTTGTCATTCTGAGGTGACAAACATCGATGTTATCTGTCCTGAGGAGGTACTGTATAACAGAGAGCAGTTACCCATATCTTCTAAGCTCTGTACAGTGATGTTTGGTTGTTAGCTTAAAATAGCCATGGAAGGAAACTGACTGGCTAATACTATAAATCAGAGATCCTCTGTCCTGAGGCCAGCACATCTCTGAAGAGCTTACTGACCACAGCTTTCCCCATTGCAAATCCTGAGTGCCAGCACTGTGCTGTTTATAGGATAGCAGAAATGCACTCAAAGCATGACTTCTCAGCATAGCCACACTGGTGCCTAAGATGTTTCAAGAGTCCTGGAAAAATAATTAAATAGACCATTTTATTTCTGTCCTATCCAGAGAGATACTGTTTCCTTTAGCTTAGACAAGTTAATCACTGGACATTCTGGTTTTGACTTCCTTAAACTTTTGCCATTCCCTCTTACAGAAATTTCAATCTTTACCAGCTCTTCAGAAAGGTCATGTTTAGGGCTGAGGAGATGGCTGGGTTAGTAAAATGCTTGTTGTGGGTACCCTGAGTTTGGATTCCCCAGGGCCCAAACAAAAGAAAACAAAACTATTTTGTGGTGCTGGAGAAGAGCTAGCTGATACTGAAGGATTCTTGGAGCTTGAACCCAGACAAAAGAATGCTAGCAAGTTCCATATTCACTGAGAGACCATGCATGAAGGAAATAGCATGGATCACAGTATAACAGGACACCCAGTGTTCTTTTCTGTCCTCTGCATACTGCATACAAGTGACTCTCTCTCTCTCTCTCTCTCTCTCTCTCTCTCTCTCTCTCATACACAAAATCATATCCACATACATGTACATATATATATACACACATGTATACACACATACACACATGCATACACATCAGACACATCACACAAATCACACACATACACACGTACATGTACATATACACACATACACATACATACACATATCTCACACACACACATACACACGCACACACACCACAGAAATATATAGAAAAAAGAATATCTGGATTAATTCAAATATAATATGTTGAAAAATATTGAGTATTGGGGCAAGAATGTGCCAGAATTTTATTCCTTAAATTCTAATTATGTACATATTGCATGAACTATCATAATTGAAAACTACACCAACATGATATAACAGAAAGTCATTTAGCTGTGCTACATACAAATGAATTGTTCAGTGACCTACTTGTATCAGTAGGAAAGATAGTTAGAGATGCCTTGTGAGAGCAGGAGCCCACTGGCCAGATGTAGACAAAATCTTTAGGATGTTCTTCTTAGGATAAAAACCACTGGGGCACTTTTGGCTTTTTAAACACTGCAGTAATAATGCCTCAAATGTGAATAAAGAATTGTGAATACTCGATAGTTATGATCCCAGTGGAGATGGCCCTAATTTTTAAAATTTCCCAATTATTTAATGACTCAGAAGTAATTATGAGTGAGATTGCTTTGATCTGAGCTTTGAAGCAAGATAAAAAGTACGTAAAGCAAAGAAAACTTTGGTGGCATTTTACAAAAATACTAACCAAAAATATCAGTGCACTAGTCTTTTATCTGTTAAGAAACTTGTTGGCTACCACTTTAATCTGTTTATAGTTTCTTCCTCTTTATAGATTATAATTAGTATGCACTAGATGTCTATAGTATTTTAGTTGATGATGAGAGTCTCTGTGTGTGTGTGTAGTCTGCATAAATGCACCCTACAGACAAAATTATGACTTTGCTCATTGAATTCTATTATTTGTGAATCTGGCTTGTTGTTATTTCAATTATATTAATGTTACATTAACATTATATTAATGCTAGCTGACAAAATTTAGATATGAAAATACTAGACTGATTCATTATCATTACTGGCTTTAATGACAATACCAGGTGTTCTCTCTCTCTCTCTCTCTCTCTCTCTCTCTCTCTCTCTGTGTATATATCTATGTATTTATGTGTATGGTATATATGATGTGTGTATGTGTGTGTGTGTGTGTGTGTGTGTGTGTGTGTGTGTGTGTATGCATGTGCATCTCTTCTTCAATGTCTAGTCCTGAGGTTACAGATATGCCTGCCTGACTTTCATGTAGAAACTATGGATCCAAATACAGGTCCTCATACTTAACACAGCAGACTATTTACCTGCTGAGGCATTTCCACAGCCCAATGTTAGGGTTTTCATTGTGACACAAACTCAAGTTTTGTGATAAAGTGAAAAGTTACCTCAGATGATGAAGAACATAGATAAGAAAAAAAAAAAACAAACACATTTGGCCAGTTTGGACCTGGATCTGTAAATATGGCCGAAATGACACACATGAGTAATGTGGAGAGGAATGAGTTGTGTCATTGATAGTGAATCTCTTTTCTTGTGCCAGACATTTAGTGGACATAAATTTGAATCATTTAATTTGTTTCACCTATTGGATTCTCTTATTTTTTTTCTTATCCTCTATCAAGTAGTCATTTGAGTGAAAGAGGAAAACATCTTTTATAAATGAGCAAATTACAAGAATGTCAGGGGAAAATAACCTAAAAAACCAGGGTTGTCTGCCAGATCCATGCTGTTAGAATGAGTCTCTCATAGGTAAGCAAACAGATTTTTTTGAAAGCCAAAACTAAATGATATTTCTTGAAATTCAGTCTTTTATGTGTACGTTCATGTGTGCATTCTGGGGATGTGTTGGGAGTTATGCCCTAAGAGCTTTTCATTCATTACCTTGTAAAAAGTTGACTAAAAGCACAGCGTCATAATTAGGATTTCAGTTGCTGTGGTGAAACACCACAACCAAAAGCAACGTGTGGGGAAAAGAGTTTATTTCTCTCACCACTCTTGGGTCATATTCTATCACTGAGTAAAGTCAGGGGGAGCTCAAGGCAGGAGCCTGGAGGCAAGCATAAAGCCATGCATGGAGGGATGCTGCTCACTGGCTTGCTCCTCGTGTTGCTCAGCCTGCTTTATTAGAGAACTGAGGGCCACCTGCCCAGGATTGCCACTACCCACAGTGACCTGGGACTTCCCACATCAATCCTTAATCAAGAAAATGTCCTACAGGCTTTGCTATAAGACCAAACTTACAGAGGCATTGAGAAATTGAGAGTCTTTCTTCCCACATGACTCTTGCTTGTCTAGGGTTTATAAACAAACAAATAACCAAACTGGACAGTCAGAGATAGCCAATGGACTGACACCTAGTTGAGAAACGATTTTAATCACTTAAAGTCACTCTGCACACAAAAAAAATCATCTACAGATGGATCAAAGACCTCAACAGAAACACGAAACTGAAACTTCCAGAAGAGAAGCTAGGAAGTTGTCACAACATACAAGTATAGGCAAAGATTTGCTAATAGAACTCTGGTCACTCAGGAAAGAAGGTCAACAGTTAACAAATGGGACCTCATGAAATGGAAAAGTTTCCACAGAGCAAAGGAAACATTCCAGTAATGAGACAGCTGATAAAATGAGAGGAAACCTTTGCATCTTTACACATGACAGAGGATTAATCTCAAGAAAACACAAAGAAGCCGGGTGATAGTGGCGCACACCTTTGATCCCAGCACTCGGGAGGCAGAGGCAGGCAGATTTCTGAGTTTGAGGCCAGCCTGGTCTACAAAGTGAGTTCCAGGACAACCAGGGCTACACAGAGAAACCCTGTCTCAAAAAACCAACCAACAAACACACACACAAAAAAAAAAACAGAGCTCAAAAAACAAAACAAACAACCTAATAAAAATGGGCTGTAGATACGAACAGAGAATCCTCAAAATAAGACACAAAGGGCTAGTAACCTCTTACAGGTCTTCAACATCCTTAGTCACCAAGGGAATGCACATTAACAGTACTTGAGATTCTATCAGAATGGCTATCAGGGAATAATCAAATAACAAATGCTGTCAAGAAGTGGGAAAAGGGAACCTGTATTTTCTATAGATGGTAGTGCAGACTGATGGAGCTACTATGGGAATTAGTGTTTGCCCAAAAGCTAGAAATGGAACTGCCAGATGGGGCATCGTCTTTAAAGACACCATATCCTACCAGAGATATTTGCTCGTCCATGTTCATTACCACACCACTCTGTTCACCATGGCTGAGTCTGAAGGCTGATGGTGATAGCATGATACATATACACAATGGAGTTTCACTCAGCTGTAAAGAAAAATTAAATCATGACATTTGCGGGTAAGTGTATGTTACTGTTAAAACATTATACTGATGGAGGTAAACTAGACATAGAAAAAAATAGCACATGTTCTCCTTCATATAGTATTACTAGCTTTGAATCTCTAGTGCATGTTCAATTTGGAGTTCCTTTAGAAGCCAGGAAAGTAGGAAGAAGCCATTTGGAGTGAGATGCCTTAAGAGATGGATGAAATTAGAATGTAGGTCATATGAAAGTAGAGGGGAGAAATACTTGGGGTAGATAGGTTCCAGAAAAGAGGAGTGTTTAAAGGGAAATACGCAGAGTATTTAATTGTGCAGAGTATGCAGGCTAGAAAATCTGTCCCTAGAAACTTTTATCAAACAGAACCTACAGTGTTGGGTGTGGGGGTCCCTCCTTATGAGTTATTGATCAGAGGGACCCCAAAGGCCTCCAAAGGACACAGAATCTTACTCTTATTTGCCTACCAGAACTGGTTGATAAGATCATATAGCTGAAGACGCCACAAACCTCCGTTGTACGTTATAGAGAAATCAAGAGAACTGATCTGGAAGCTTCTTTGCTGATTCACTGTCATAGTGTCAGAGGTGCTTTTCAGGTTGCTGAGGGAATCAATGGTCTTATCCAGCTGTGAGCCGCAGGAATTATGACACTAACCTGATAGGCATGATGTGCCCATGTGTGCCACAGTGGCATAACAGTGATGGGATTTGCCAGCCACTCCCTAAACGGACCTACTCTACAGAGAGAACCCATCCTTGATACTCCAAACGCAATCAGGAACCCCGTGGTGGAGGCCAGGAAACAAAGGCTCAGTGTATGAAGGTGCTTGCTGAGCAAGCCTGGATCCCTCAGAGACTGAGCCCCAGAACCTACCTAAGGGTGGAAGGAGAGAACCAGTTCCACAAAGGAGTATCCTGACTCCCACATGTGTGCTATGGCATGAGTACTTCCATACACAGATGTTATGCAAACACTAATAACATTTTAAAAACATGTTATAGGAGAAACAGTTATAGGGCATCTTTAAATTCTTACATTTATAATTTAAAAAAATATATAGTGATAAATAAGGACTCTGAAAAGTCTGTTACTGTACAATAATGTCTTAGTTCATAAAAAATTGTTATGTTTTTGCTACCAAAAAAGAAATGTGGGAGAGAGTAACTAACAAAACTACATGATTTAAGAATCATGGCATTATTGTCATCTTGACTGTATAGTATTACGTGAGATAAAATATTGCTTTTAAATTGCTATGCTTAAATTTACATTTTTTTTTTCGAGACAGGGTTTCTCTGTATAGCCCTGGCTGTCCTGGAACTCACTTTGTAGACCAAGCTGGCCTCGAACTCAGAAATCCACCTGCCTCTGCCTCCCGAGTGCTGGGATTAAAGGCGTGCGCCACCACCGCCCGGCTTAAATTTACATTTTAGTGCTTGAAAATTTACAAGCATAATGTAATCTTTGGATTACTGGATAAATTTAACCTGGCAAACATAATTTTAGACAAACAGCTCTGGGTCATGCTCATCTAACCTTGATTCAGTCATTGAGCACAGAAACCTATGGCTATTATTAGGAACTCAATCTAGAGAAATTAATTTCACTTTATTATAAGAGCTTTAAGCCCCAACGGAGAACGCTAAATGAGTATTTACATCTAACTAATAAGAGGAAACTGGGCAGAAGCCAAGCTGCCTGAGGCTTACCTGTAGTCAATTTTAAGTATTCCTTCTGAAACTTCTCAGTCCTGTTGAGAATTTCAAGTTTCATGTTACAATCTATGAAAGAAAGGAAGAAAAACCAATTGCTAAATGCATTCTTAGAAATTTCCCATAGGGATTTGTCAAGGCAACTTAGTGTGTGCATCCTGATAATGGGCCATTTCTGTGAGTCATCAGTAGTCACAATATATAGCCTAGAGATGTACAGATATGTAGCCTAGAGATGGCTCAGTCAAGTTACTAAACGCTACTGAATTTTAAAATGATTTATCTTAAATTGCAATTGATATTAAAAATAAGTATTTTCATTATTTGTCAAGGGCATGAAACATGACAGGCACTCCAATATGTGCTTTATAACTTTAAGTTTATTCCTCATAAGATTGATAAAGTATGCGTGACCCATTTTTCTCTTCACTTGAGAGAGAGGTACCTGGGACAGACAAGATAAGCCATTTGCTTTGGAACATGTTGCTTCTGAATCACATAGCCATGAATCTAATCAAATCTTTGACATTCAGCTACATGCTCATCTACATGGTTCTCCGTTTCCTCTTGTAGTTAGTTGGAATTCTCTGATAGTTAGGCTTGATGAAGGAGAAATGTACAAAATGAAAAAAAAAATCTGTCAAATACGTGTTTGACCTGTAGATAGACAGAGCCATATTCACAATCTGAGTTGAAGCAGTTGCGAAGTGCCAAAGAAAAACTGCAGGAAGCATAGATGTGAGGTGGTGGACTTTGGGGGGTCCTTTGTTACTTTTTGAGGTCACCCCTTTCCTTGGTACATTGACTAAGAAAAATAAAGGACAGAAAAGCATCTCTTTTAATGTTTGCTTTTTACATTTTACGTGTGAGTGTTTGCCTGCATGTATGTCTATGTGTATGTCCCTTGTCCCTCAGAAGCCAGACAAGGGCATTAAATCTCCTGGAACTGGAGTCTACAGATGGTTGTAAGCCTCCATATGGGTGCTGGGAACTGAACCCAGGTCCTCTGTAAGAGCCACATGTGCTCTTAGCCACTGAGTCATCATTCCAGCTTTTCTAAGGTGTTGTTCTTTTCAGAATTATTACATGATATGATGCATATAAAGTTCTTGGCACTATCTATGACTTTATCACATGGCAAAATGTATCATGGTTATTGGTTTACTGACAAGGAGCTGAAACTTAGTTAACAGCATGTTTGACTGAGTCCAGACCAGAGGAAAATGAAAATAAATTCCTGATAGAAGCAATTGAAGGGTAAGACAGTTTACTCTGGATTCCAGTTGGAAGTGGTGCATTTATTACAGCAGTAAAGGTGTGGCAAGGTTCATGGTGGTGGGATTGTGGGTTGGGCACTTCATGCAGAGAAAGCAAAACACAACACGCTGACATTCAACTACCTTTCCCTTTTTCCTCTTTTTATTCAGTCAGGACCCAGTCACCAGGTTATGGGATAGTGGCACCCACACTCTGTATAATTTGAGTCCAATCATTAAATCCCATCTGGAAATGTATCAGACGTACCCAAAAAGTACCTCACGAACACCCTAGGCAATTCTGCAATTAAATTGAGAATCAAAATTCACCACCACCACAGACATACATACCTTGAATGGAAACAACTAACATATCCAACAATTTATGAGTAGAAAGATAAAATGTAATGCATATGATATATGAATATATTAGGATATTACACATCAACATAAAGCATGAAGCACTGGTACATACTACCACACCATTGAAGCATCAGTACTTATGGTGAGTAAAAGAAGCCAGTCATCAAAGGCCATGTGTTATATAGTCCCATTTATATTCATTGTCCAGAATGGGATATTCCATAGACATGAAATACAGACTTACAATTTCTTAGAGCTTGCAGATATGGAGGTACTAGAGAATGATCAGTTATTGCTCATAACAATAGATTTTTAAAAAATGAAATACAAATCATCTAAACTTAGATTGGGTAATTGTTGGACAATTGTATTAATATATAACAGCACTTTATTATAATATATACTATATAATAACATAGTATATTATATATGGGTAATTGTATGCTTTGTGACCTATATCTCTACAAATCTTTTTAAAAAGACAACCACATAAGGAACCTGACCAAACAAACAAACCAAAAAATTAAAAACAGAAAAGCCCAATGGATTTTTAAATAAAACAAAACCTAACTGAAACAAATGAAAGTAACTGCATTATGACTGATGACTTCATTGCACAGAGAAATCTTTCAAGTAATTTTAAAAATCAGGAATTTGAGTTGATTATTAGGATAGATCTCAAAAATCATGTGGGTATATGACAGGAGAAGCTGTCACCTGTGGTAGACATTCAACAAGGTTTAAGAAAGAGGGGCTAGAGAAGTGGTCCTGTACGCTCACCTGAGATGCCAGCCCCTCCCCCCTCCTTGTCCCACCATCTCAGCTCTCTGTAATTCTACAGAGAAACCTCTACAGAGGTTTCTGGTAGTGTCACGGTAAGTAGAAGGTGGAAAGCTAGCTGAAAGGGGAAGGAAAGCTGGGGTGAAACTTTTCTGGGGTGTAGCTGACAGAAGGCCAGACATACTCCTGTAAGATGCCCCTCACCCTTGTTCCTGTGAGTAAGCTCAATGAGCCCATTGGTTCATCAAGGTGGACCTGAGAGGGTTCTTTATCATGTCTGCCATTGGTGCTCTGTCTGGGGTGATTCATTCATGATTCCCCAGGAGAAGTTAACAGTGTCACTGTTTTATAAATCAATGTAGATATGTGTTATGTTCTCATAGAGGCCATTAACTTGCTTAGTTTGACCATAAATAATTGTGTCAACATCTTTAGGAGATCTTATTCTCAAGTGAATGGAATGGAGTGCAAACATCATCAAATGAGTTAAAGAAAAAAGGTCTTCATTTAAAACTAATTGTTTAGACCAATATAAACTCATGATTATTTTTAAGAGAGAGAGATAGAGATATTAGGTCTTAGTTTACTCAGTAAAAATCCCTGGAAGCAATTTCAGCAGAGTAAAAATTACCCATGATCAAGCTTTTTAAAGTGCCGTTTTGAACTAAAAGTAACCAGAGATTCTCAGAGAAAAGGCTGGTGCCATCTCTTGGGGGAAATGCATAGGATTAGCCTGCAAGGGTTAAGGATGTTAGGGAGGAAAGTGTTCAAAGACCCTATGTCCTTTTCAAGAAGACTCAAGATACCACAGTGTCAGAACCACTGTAGGCCAAAGAAGGGTCTATGTGTGTCAATAAAATAATGATTCCGATGGACTGAAGCAAACTCATTTAGACTTAGGAGTCCAACAAAAAAAGTTTGAGAGCTAGAAAGAAGGTTCTGTGGTTAAGGCTTCTTCCTGCTCTTTCAAAAGACCCAAGTTTGAGTCCTGCACATATGTTTCCCACAACTGCCTTTAATTCCAGATCCAGGAGGAATCTATATCTCCTGTCTACAAGAGCATCTACATTCACCTGCACATACTCACCTACAGATGTACACATCATATAAGATAAGAAAAAAAAATAAGTCTTTTAAAAATGAATTTTGGGGGGAGCAAGATGGCTAAATGGGTAGAGGTATGTGATGGTTTGTATATGCGAGGCCCAGGGAGTGGCACTATTAGAAGGTATGGCCCTCTTCGAGTAGTTGTGTCACTGTAGGCATGGGCTATAAGACCCTCATCCTAGCTGCCTAGAAACCAGTCATATCCTAGCAGCCTTCAGATAAAGATGTAGAACTCTCAGTTCCTCCTGCACCATGCCTGCCTGGATGCTGCCATGTTCCCACCTTGATGATGGACTGAACCTCTGAACCTGCAAGCCAGCCCTAATTAAATATTGGCTTTATAAGAGTTCTTGGTCTTTGGGTCTATTCACAGCAATAAAACCCTAATTAAGACAAGGTGTTTTTCAAGAATCCTGATGGCTGGAGTCCAACTACCACAACCTGCATAAAACTGTAAGGAGGTAACAAACTCCCAGAGGTGTCCTCTGACTGTCGCTTGCAAGCTGTGGCATGTGTGTTCTCATGCACACACACAATACATACATACATACATACATACATACATACATACATACATACACACACACATACATACAAAACACAAAGTTTATTGGCCACCTTTCAAGACTACTAGGCACCAGATCATTATTCCAAGAACTAGCAAAGAAGAAGAAATAAAAATAAACTCTTAATTTTACCCTGATACAATCTGTGGAATCAAAGCATCAAAAGTTCTTAAAAGGGCTGGGCGTGGTGGCACACGCCTTTAATCCCAGCACTCGGGAGGCAGAGGCAGGCGGAATTCTGAGTTCGAGGCCAGCCTGGTCTACAAAGTGAGTTCCAGGACAGCCAGGGCTACACAGAGAAACCCTGCCTCGAAAAACAAACAAACAAACAAACAAACAAACAAACAAACAAAAAAGTTCTTAAAAGAATTCCACCTGCTAAACTTAAAGGACATATGCAAGAAGCCGGTCACAACATCTAATGAGAGAATTCATTTTGACTGTGAGAAGAATTAAGAGGAAGCTCTCTAGAGAAAGCTACACTTGAGAGATTAGACTGATGGTGTCTAACCCACGGAAGCATTTCAAGTAACAAGACACAACCCAGGTGTTTTGTTCCTTCCCAGATAGGCTGTAGTCAAAAGTATACAGTATACAGACAGTATTGCCTGTAATACATTCATGCTAACAAAATGAACTCTGAACTTAGGAATGAATTGTTATCCTTCTGGAAATACCAAGAAAAGGAACATCCCTAAGATACAATGAGCCACGTTCAGAAAGGAAAATTCCAATGTGCTAATTTCTTTAGCAAGTGAATGGCAGGTAATTAAGAAGGGAAAATTATTTCTGTTGCTGGAAGAATCTGGTATACTTTCAACTCAACACAAGGATAGTTTTTGTTTAAATACTGATTAAGAAATCCATAGGAAATTAGTATGGTCCATAAACAATTCCTTCCTGAAATGCTTTATGCCCTGTCACAGGGCATGTCTGAGCACCAAGAGGCCATTAGTCTATAGGATGTTCTATGTTATGTTGATGCTTGGTTGAGATGTTAGGTTGGTCAGATCTATGGTTCTTTCTTCTTAAAGATGTTTAGACAGCATGTGCAAAAATTGCTGAAGCTGACACAAAACAACAGTTATTAGTCAAAAGTTTATGATCACACAAAAAGTAGTCGTGAATTGTGTCAGAAAAATGTGCTTTAACAAGAGGAGGGTTTTCAGCGCAACCACAATGGAGGAAAAATAACTCCTGTGTTATTAAAAAAAAAAAATCAATGAAAAACCACTAGGTTACTCTAACAAATAAAGATGCCAGTTTCAAATGTACTCAAACTACACAATAGGAAGTAGACAAAGTATGGTAGATTTTGGTTTTTAAAGCTAGCCACACCAACATCTTACTTTCCATGTGGCCTTTTAAAGGAAAAACTGCCCAAGAAGTTATATTTTTCCCTATGTGAACTGTTTAAATTTTGTTTGTCCTTCTAACTAGCTTTGATTAACAGAATGTAGCACAAAAGATGACATCATAATTAGGATGTTGGCTATGCTGAGTCCTTCCATTTTCTGCTGTCACATACTAGAGTCTGGTAAAGAGATCCAGCTTCCTTGCTACAGAGACCACACAGAGAAGGATGCCTGTCTAGCCTGTGCCTGCTCAGTCATCACAGCCAAATTTCCAGACTTGACAACAAAGACTTCTAGACATTTGGACCCAACTGGGTCACAGCTAAATGTGAACCCAGAAGCCCATGTACCTGTCACTTGAATATAGTCACACAAGTGACCACAACTAATGACACATGGAGAAGAAAGGCCACTCAGCTGCAGTCTATGAATTCCTCAGCAAATAATGTCACTTAAGTTTGTGACAGCAACAGATAATATTGTACATAAGAGCTCAATTCAAATGTCATACTGGCCCCTGAAGTCTTTACATGTAAGCTTGTTGTTTTTTTTTTTAAATAGCAAAACCAACCAAGAAAAAAAAAAACCTAATAGACACAGAATTTATGTGCTAGAATGATGCTGAGCTTGATTTAAAATTCCATATGTTGTGTGCAAATTAAAGGGAAAAACTATAAACCCTGGCCAAATTCAGTCCACAAAGACTTAGGGTTGGGTTTGACTGAGTAGGGCTGACACATAGATGGGTAAACTCCAGATCTCTCCAGTATCGTAGAATTGAGAAGCAACAAGACTGTAACTTGCCTTCTTGTGTTGAAATGCTGAAATAGTGGGATAGCACCCTCGTTTTTCTCTTGAACTTCTTTAGATCTTAAGGTGTGTGACAAAATGCAGAGAAACTACCAAAAATAAAAGAGAGCTCTGACCAAGCACACTTTGCTGTTTCACCCGGTTATCCAAGCGACATGCTACACAAACCTGTGTCCTCCAACGTAGTGGCTCCATCCACACTAAGAGTACCTCTGCCACCCTTTCGGGAGGAAGGGCCAAGTGGAAAGCAATGACCTGAAGAGTGGGGGGTTGGGGTGGGAGAGGGGAACTCAGCAAAGGAAGAAGCAAGGAAGAGGGAAACAGGGTAGCCGAGAGCTCCTGGTAAAGCCTATGAGCAGCAAAGGAAGATGAAGGATGTAGCAGTAACTTGATGGCACGTGATTTGAAAAACAAGTTTCATAAAGGACTTTATTTGTACTATGTAATCTAGGTTTCTACAACATTCAGTAATGATGTTTTCTTGATAGTCTATGGGTGAGGCATTAGAGATGGGATGAAAGACTACAACTTTATTATTATTACTATTATTATTATTATTATTATTATTATTATTATTATGTCTATTAGGTTTTTTACTGAATGTTCACTTTGTGTCTGAGCTATTTAGCCCATCTGAGAGGGGAAAATACTGTCACAAATTGATCGTGGTATCTCTCTATATATAACATGCAGTCTAGTAGGGGCCTTAGTTATTCCAAAACACAGACATTCAAATTTAATATAGTATCATCAACACAGAAGATGTCAGATTATTCAAGCCATAGACCTTTTGACAAAAACATTTGTTAAGTTGCCATGCCTGAATCTGTTCTATGAACAGATTTTGTTCAAATATGATTTCACATCAAGAAACTGAGAAGGATTTTAAACCCAGTTTTGTAAATTTAATACATTGAATCACTTTCAAGGTAAAAATAAGTTTTTCTTCCTTTGGGGGCATAAGTGACCTTCTCTTCAGTAACCCAATTATTTTTATTAGACTATTTTGCTCTATAAGTTTTAGTTAAGAATTGGCTAACAAGGTCACTTAGGGTGGGAATCAAGAGGAATATTCTTCACAAGTTTAATGAGTTCTACAAGAGTTCCACCATCTTGGAAAGTGTCACTCAGTTGGTCAGCCAGGGATGATTAAAGTCTAACCTCTAGTGCCCAGGCCTTATTTCCCTGGAACTTCTTAGGGTAAATGGTAGCCTTATTCATCATCAGATGGAAGAGAACCTGGCCATTCAAACCCTACAGTCATCTGCTTCTTTCTACTTCTGAGAAAGCACACTGACCATCCAGCAGTACTACTGCCCTAAGGAATAAAGCTTATATCATCATCTTCTCAAGTTATAAGCACCTTCAGATTGCTAATTCATTAACACTTGCAAGAGCCCACGGCCAAAGTTTATCTGAATAAACAGAAAATTAAGATACAGAGAATTGAATTGCCATGTTCTGGATGTGCTGAGTCCAACAGGAAAAAGAGCTGTGATGATCCTTTCCTCAGTATGGATGCTAAAAGAACCTGTGAATGAATGGAGAATTGTAAAGTGTGGACCATTTTCACCTTATGTGATAATTAACTTATTTAATACTTTGTTTCTTCACCTTTGCTTTTTTATCTGGAAATCCTCACACTTCAGTTATCCTTTATAAGTTTTTTTATTGTTGCCCAGAGCTTGACATTTGGACGCTTCATAATATATCTTTTGTTTTATATTATGTTGATGGATATTTTCTGTCCAATAATATTTACGCATGAATTGTAGTACATTGTCTCTCAGTATGTCCAGTAAGTTTGTCTGTATATTCTGATCTACAACAAACTGTCAGATGTGCTAGTTACTGAATTTTTTTAATCCACTTTTATTATGTCTAGAAAATATACTTTGTGTGACTTTGGTGACTATATCATGTGCACTTGAAAATTATGTGTATTTTGTTGTTAGGGATATAGTTTATTCTCATACATTATTATTGATTTTGCCTAGGTTCTTATCATTTTTCTCAAGCCCCCAACTTCCCTCTTGGGATGGATGGTTTAAATATACTTGGTCCAGGGAGTGGCACTATTTGGAGATGAGGCCTTGTTGGAGTAGGTACAACATTGTGGGAGTAGGTGTGTCACTGTGGGCATGGGCTTTAAGACCCTCATCTTAGCTGCCTGGAAGCCAGTCATCTCCTAGCAGCCTTCAGATGAAGATGTAGAACTCTTACCTCCTCCTGCACCATGCCTGCCTGGATGCTGCCAGGTTCCCACCTTGATAATGGACTGAACCTCTGAACCTGTAAGCCAGCCCCAATTAAATTTTGTCCTTTGTAAGAGTTGTTTTGGTCATGGTGTCTGTTCACAGCAATAAAACCCTAACTAAGACACCTCTGGTATTCCCTACTATTTCTGAAGAGCTGTGATTAGAACCTTGGTTTCCAACGTTTATAGGCCCTTTCCCTTGGATGCCACCAATATATTCTGGGTTGCTCCTTTCTGAAATAATGTTCTATCCCACTCACAGTTGCGTTCATAATTGCTGTGTTTTCCCCTCACATTGACTGACAATTTCTTCATGTGAGAAACCATGAATTTCCCCTTGACATTTTAGTCATTCAAGAAAGCTTTTGTCCTTAGGTTTCTAGATGATTCCTACATCTTGGTGAATCCCCTTTATTCTTCTGGTGGACAGAAGGAACAAAGGCTTCTAGGAGAATGAGAAGTTTGCCTGAGAGTTGCTCATTTTTAACCCTGGGAGTCCTAAATTCCAATAATGGAAGAGGAGAAGGAGGAGGAGGAAGAGGAGGAGGAGGAGGAAAAATAGGAGGAGGAAGAGGAATAGGAAGAGGAGGAGGAAGATGAGGAGGAGGAGGGCAATGGGCAGTGGGCAGTGTTTTCAGCGTTTGCCCTTGGCTTGTTCTTCATGTCTGAGTAAAAAAATCTATAGTATTCCAAAATAAAAATTATCCTATTCATATTTCTGCAAAGATGGAGTCTGGCCAAACTGTAGTCACAGTTCATAGTCAGCTTATTGGATTATTAGGTATTACTGGACTCTTTAGCTTATGACATTAATGATCTACTTGGTCATCTCCCAAGGATGTTATTCCAGAATTCAGTGAATAACTTAGTTAAACATTGCCATCATTCTACAAAGCTTTTCAAATAATGGCCCACTATTTACATTATGAAACAAAGTATACACAATCAAAGGCAAAAGCAGAATTATGTTGATTTAATATTTTAAAGTGTGGTGTAAATGATACAACAGAAAAGTCAATGCCCTGATAGATGCAGTAAACAGAGTAGCAAGATGAAATGTAGATTCACTGACAATAATACACATTCATATTTGTATTTAATTTATCAGAATAAAATTTGGATGTTTATGCTATTGAGATTAAACATATGTCCTTTATGGTCTGATTGTTTTTGTTATCAAAGGAATCATGGACACACAGATTCAAAACTATTGAACTTTCTGTCTAGTCTGCTCATTAAGTTTATCTCCTAAGCTGTAGAGCAATTTTTCCTAGTCACAAGAGCCTCACACAGCTCTGTCCAAGGGAAACACAAGACTATCTAACCATCTGGTTAATAATTATGTAAGAGCTGTCTTATGTAACCTGATATTTCGTAAGAACAATTAAGTATGTATAGCATTTGTCCAGTGTAGTCAAAACACAAAACAAGCCAAAAAAAAAATAGTCACTTGAATTTTCTTTTTTCTTGACTCATTTTTGTTCTCATTTCTATAAGCTAGTAATCACAGGAGTGGATATTAATAAAGAAACTCTTACCTTTTAAACAAACACTGTCATGCATTTTTCCCTTATGTCTAAGAATTATGTAGCACAAATGTCTCTCTGCTTTGTTTCAGCAATTAAAACAAAATACAGGTTATTTTCTATAAACAAAGCCAAGCATTTCATTTTTATACAAGAGATCCTTGAGGAGAAAGAAGGAGGAGGAGGAGGAAGAAGAAGAGGAGGGGGAGGAGGAAGAAGAGGAGGAGGAGGAAGTCTATTTTTAAGCACTATTCTCTGACCCTAAGACCCTAAAGGAGCAACTTCTCTGACTTCAGCTGCCAACATAATATAAGAAGAAATGCAATTGTCTTCTCTGAAGGGCTTTGAAGTAAAGGCTATTAGGAAGTTTGGTATGTAGGGATCCTGAACACAGTGTGGCTGCTCTCCATACATTCAACTAACAACTAATGAGAAAGTATGTGAATCTACAGTTCTATGGCCTCAATAGACTTGGCAAACCCTAGCTCAAGTTTTGGCCATCCCTTGCTCTTATCCCTTCCCATCACTATACTAAATCCTTAAGCTAATAAACATATAGAGAGAAGATTATAGAAAAAATCGGATTCATTCTGGTCCAGGCTTCTAAGTTTTCAGAGCATTATAACAACAACACCCACCTGCCTTTTAGGTAATCAATAATGGCCTGAAGCCCCCATAACCCTGAACCAGAGTTAGCCTTTCCTTTCTATAAATTGACTATCTTGGATATTTATTTTACTGATGACTATTATTCTGGTTTGTGAAATTGCTTCATCAGAACTTCTGCTATGTCTGCCACCGTTAGCGATCTTATTTGGATAACTGCTCATGCAAGCAAGACTTGATGCCCCATTGACTTAAATGAAGTAAGAAATTATTCTTGAGTCAACCATATTATCCTATAACTAGCTGTGTAAAGTAACCATTTGGCATCTCTCAGGACCAGCAAGCCACACAGAGGAAATCAAATATTTCATACTCCACTTCCTCCTTTATATTTACCTGTTGCTACATCTTCAAGTCAAAATATATTTGGGGGGTGAACTCTGAGCAATGTCAAAGACAATACGATCATCTGTGTCATAGTGCATGAAGTGGTAGATATTGGGAGGAGTAGGAGGAAATCTTCAGTTTGCATTTCTTTTGTAAGAAGAGACCCTGCGGTTCAGTGGATGATTGTGAATGAAGATAATTGTCTGAGAATTAGCTTTCCCACTTTCCATGTGTAAGGGACGTACTATCAGATAGGTAGCATGGAACAGTACCAGACATCCGTTGAGAAAGATGACTCTGAGTACTGAAGTATTGTATTTGATGCCCCATCTTACTTTGATAAGTACTATTTATCAATGCTGTCCTATGTAAAGAACATGGAGGCTCAAGGTTAAAGCAGTCTAGCTTAAATCATTCTACACATCCAAACAAAAACTCTCACACACCCATCCTCAAATTTCTTCTTAATGCGGTTTTAAATTCCCCTGAGGCTTTCTCAGAAAGTCATCATTGTATTGTAATTTAGAAATGAGCACAGAAACCTACTGTGTCTCCAAGAGTTAACACGCTCTCCTGGACCGGTTTGCTTACAAACCGTCACCTCCTTTCCATCTACTTATTCTCTAGCCCCTGTCCACCTACCACGCTGTCCCCTTTCCTGTGCAATGTGATACTTTCCCAGAATACTCTATTTATGTTGACAGTCATAAAGGTGTGCCAAAGGCACTCACAGCTCTAGATGCTGCTGAGGTGAACTCTGATTCTAGATGTGGATCCAAGAACTAACTTTTTACTTCTAGGCTTTATGTTTTTTGGGTTTTTTTTTTCCCCTACGGATGCTATACATCACCACCGGACTGGGACAGATATGTTCCCATTGAGAAAGCCCTATGATATTTGTTATGGAAGTCTGATCTGATTGACACAAATGGTTCCAAGCCTTGAAGTATTCTAGTTCATGATCTCAGTAAGAGAAGCCACAGCATGTGTTCACATGAGATATGGACAGCCTTTCTTCCTCTCTTCTCCCTCTTTGTTTCCCTCTTTTCTTTCTATTAAAATGTGGCTGGCTCAGCCCTCTACTTGGCACAGTTGGTGCTATTAACATGTTGAGAAACACAGATGCCGTCTCCTGGTATTCAGGAGCAATGGAGCCTCCACAGTCCTTCTCCTTCTCTTCTCTCCTGCTAAATCGATGGTTCATGGTTGCCTTCCCGTTGTTCTGCTCACATTTGTTTCTGCGCCTCACACTTTTAGTTCATTAGGCAAACACAGTGCAGATGATAAATAGCCACTGGGAAAATAACATGTTAGAAAAAAAGTACAACAAAGTGTTCACAGAAATGGATGTCATAGAGCCATTGTGTTCGGAGGCGAACAATTTAAGGATCCTTTGTGCTGTGGAAAAAGCATCTGTTGCAGGGAGAGCCTCAGGAAAACACCATCCCCACCTGATATTGAGATGTTAACAGCAAGCAGAAATAAAAGATTTAATGTACGCTTGGCCAGAGTCCTGTAGTCTTCCTACACAATCCTGTGATGCCCCATATGTGCTTCTCAGAGTGGCACTGGGTACAGGGTCTCTGTGCCTGTGGCATCCTCTTTGAAATAAGGGACTTCTAGCTTCGTTTGCCCATCATGTAGTTCATAACTTTCAGTGCACATTTACTGTACTGAATTACGTAAGAGATATCTAGTGAATCTTTTTTTTATGAAGCTAGTCAACATATTTCCTTAAACACTGGAAAAGCTGTATTTTGACTCCCTCTCCCTCCCGCTTACATACCAAGATGTTCCACTTAATAATATGTTTCTCCCAGTTAAACTGCATTGTGCATGGGATTCTCAGAGGAACAGAGAGACACTTGAAACGAGGCTAAGGACAGAAGTGGCTAATTTCTGGATTTCACTGCCAAAACCACTGAAGATACGTCCTTTCCGCTTCAGGAGCCGGAAGCACTACGTCAGGAACACAAAAGGCGAAAGCGTGTGCGAGCAGGCAGTTACCTCTCTTGGTGAGCAAATCGAGGTGTGGGAAAAGGGATTGTGTTAGATGTAAAATGACTTGTGACCATGGATCAAGGCCAGGTAGCAGGAACCCAGGCAAACCATCTCAAGCAGGATGGGGGCCACTTAGCTTTCTGGAGTCACACTTGATTACTTGATTGTTTTTGTTTTCCAAGATCCATTTTAGTGCCCCTGACCATGATTCTTTTTAAAAATAATCTTCTATTTTGAAATAATTTAAAATTTACAGAAGTGATATTAATCTAATATAAAATATCCTGTACTCTCTTCCCCAAACATTCCCCTGCAACATCTTAATGCAGCTATGGTTGGTATACGTGTGAAAATGGAAATTTATGCTGACTGAGCCGTTATTACTCACTGGCTCATAGAATTATTTCAAACTTCTCCAGTCTTTTTTCTTTCCCTGAAATGGTTTCTATTCCAAAGTTTAGTCTAGTAATGTGTGGGTCATTATAGTTCACCCTTGGTCTAGACTTAAGTACAGTGCAGTGGCAGAATCCTTACTGCAAACTTCGAGTGTGTTCAGTTCCCTGATTTGCCCTGTCTGCGTTCCAGCTGTTCATCATTATCTCTGTGCATGGAGCCAGTTTTAAATTTCAAGGTTGAAATCTCCAGTCCACGACTTGTCTATAACACCTCCCTTGACCCTCACCCCCGGCTCTGTTGTTCCTGGTTCTCTGTGAGTGTTCTCTGAAGAGCCCTTGCCTCCGACCAGATGAGCATTTTACATGAACAAGATCAACTGAAATGTGCAGTTTTTACTTTTCCTCTTCACAGAAGTCAGACCCTTAGAGAGAACGCATAAGCGGCCTTTGTCGAGTCAGCCTGACAGCCCTGTTAATGTTGTTTAATTTGTACTGGAACATAAACAGAGTGGAAATGTTAATAATTTCTCAGAGTTTGGGATTAAGGCAAAAAACATCCTGTTTCTTCCAATGCTTACCTCCTGAGGTCATCACAATTCATTGGCCAAAAGAATCATTCTGAAAAATGATGATTTATAACTGAATCACCAGGTCAATTCTGTTTCAGTCTCATCAGAGAATATTGGAATCCCACACATAAAGGTTGGATGCATGAGATATTTCACAGAGCTTGGTCCCTGTCTTAGTCAGGGTTTCTATTCCTGGACAAAACATCATGACCAAGAAGCCAGTTGGGGAGGAAAGGGTTTATTCAGCTTACACTTCCATACAGCTGCTCATCACCAAGGAAGTCAGGACTGGAACTCAAGCAGGTCAGGAAGCAGGAGCTGATGCAGAGGCCATGGAGGGATGTTCTTTACTGGCTTGCTTCTCCTGGCTTGCTCAGCCTGCTCTCTTATAGAACCCAAGACTACCAGCCCAGAGATGGCACCACCCACAAGGGGCCCTCCCCCTTGATCACTAATTGAGAAAGTGCCCCACAGCTAGATCTCATGGAGGCACTTCCGCAACTGAAGCTCCTTTCTTTGTGATAACTCTAGCCTGTGTCAAGTTGACACTCAAAACCATCCAGTACAGTCCCCATAGCTCTTTTCCTAGTTCTTTAAGGTATGAGAAATAACGTGATTTAAAAACCTGAAAAACCATATCCCTAGGGCTGGAAACACAAGGATGTCTATACCATGAAACAGATCTGACATCCAGCTTTTAGTGGAAAACATTTTGAGTATTAAAATAAGCCTCGAATGCCTTAAATTCCAAAAAGTCCACATAATAGTTTAGGAACTCAATGTTCCCTGGGATCCTGTTTTCTAGAAACTCTTTTGTTTCTCGCTCTCCATTTCTTTGTGGATAAAACCTTGGTTTCCGCCATTTATTCCCAGCATCCTTTTCCGCATCCTTCTCCTGCCTTAAGCCTCTGCTTTTCAAATCATTCTTTCCTCCGTGGTTCTGAACCCATGACTTTTCCCACCGAAACTGCTTGCTAGGCGTTTTCCTGCTGCCCCTTCTTTTCTGTATCCTGCACCTCCGCTTGCTCGAAGGAAGTGCCGGGGCTAACGGGGTGTGTAACCATAGGGACCGCCATGCTACCTGCATACCAAAACCACAAGTATGGAAAACACATTAACCTGATTCTTTGCAGCCTTTCTCAACAGAAAGCAGCCTGTGTCACCATACGGGAGTCCGAGATTGATAGCGCGGGACTTAATTGGAACACAAAATAAAACACACTCTGCCCTCTCGTGTTTGTGAGAGCACCCTAGTCAGAGTCACCAGAAGGAGAGGAGTGGCGGCTAGTCGGGAAGGAAGGAAAGTATTTCTCGCCCATTCCACTTCAGACAATATTGTTCCCATGCTGGTTACCACAGTGTGGGACCACCTTGTGATGTTAAAACTGTGCTACGCAGTCTTCAATAGTTGGAAGATAAAGTAAGAGCTCCTTAGTGTGCCTTCCAAGATCCTCAGACCTGCGCTGGGACCCTCTTGAACTGTAATTCTCCCACGGACCTTTAACCCTGCCCTGCCGAGTGTGTGCAGTCCTGTTCCTTAGTTGTACGGATTCCTGTCATCGATCCAAACAATAGAGGATGTTTGTGTGGGGTCATTCCCATTTTGACTTTTAAATTTTAGTCATTCTTTCCATCTAAACATTTACACACTTCTTCATGTGCTAGAGTTTGGGGTTCGGGTCTGAAGCCATTTTAAGTACTGTTGGTTTTTAGACTGTAGGGTTATGATGTAGAGGACTCAGACTGGAGCTCGATCGGTGAGAGTTATTGGACTATAGACAAACACGGAAGCCGGGCGTGGTGGCGCACGCCTTTAATCCCAGCACTTGGGAGGCAGAGGCAGGGGGATTTCTGAGTTCAAGGCCAACCTGGTCTACAGAGTGAGTTCCAGGACAGCCAGGGCTAAACAGAGAAACCCTGTCTCGAAAAACAAAAACAAAAACAAAAAACAAACAAACAAAAAAGCACGACAAAGCCAATGATGGTTACCCGCCAGGGGAAACAGCCACCTGCTAAAGGTGTTTGAACATGCCGAGGAAGTAGTATTCACTTCAGCTGGGATTGATAGCACAGATTTCCATGGAAGGAATCAATCCCCGAGCTGCCAAGCCCGTGACTGCTTAAAAACGAGTATTAATCCAACATTGGCTCTGATCCATAGGTTTCATATTCCACCTTAAACCAGCTATGTAGTCCAGTGACAGGAAACAAGGTTTTGGAAGTAGGCAGACTACCGTTGTGATGTACTCTGAAGTACACATTAAAAGAAAAAAAAATGGATTCTAAATGATGTAAAAAAAAATTTTTTTTAATTATAAAAGCAGCCTGGCAGAATGGCTCAGTAGATAGAAGCTAATGCTGCCAAACCTAACAAGTTGAGTTCAGTTCCAGAGAACACATGGTGGACAGAGAGAACTGACTCACATAACATGTCTTCCATTGTCATGTGAACGCCATGGCATATACATGCCTTCCTACACACATGCATGCAAACACACATTAATTAATTAATTAAAACCAAGTGAATGAGGATTGACTTATTTTACTGATGACTAAATTCAGTGAACCCATCCCAGTTTACACCTCTTGCTAAATTTGCCTGTGCAGATAAAGTCTTTTTGTGCTGCTATGCTTCAGAAATGTCTGTCAGCCAAAATTAATCCGAACTTTTAGTATCATCGAAAATGAGGAAAAAGAACCTACGTTAAAGATCTAGACGTGGAGTCAAAGGAGATGGCTTAGGTGGTAAAGTGTTTGCCATACGGACATGAGGACCCCAACACCCATGCAAAGGCCGGATGTGATAGTGCACTTCTAAGGTCTAAGCATTAGGGAAGCAAGCAGTACCAAGCAGATTCCTAGAATGACCTCACTGCTCAGTCAGTCCAGCTGAACCGGTGAGTGCCAGGTTCAATGAGAGACTCTGACTCCAAAATTAAGGAGGGGGAGTGATTGAAAAGGAGAGCAGTTTACCCCTGACACTGGCCTCTGACCTCCACAAGCTCACCGGAAGACACGCAGTCACCAACATCATACACAGAAAAGATCCATAATCACTTGCGTACACCAAATAGCAATTGTTCTCTGTGCTGACAAGATAAGCTGAATGGAATGGATCAGTAACTCCCCAGTAACTTGGGCTACCAGCTGAAATGGATTTTGACATTAGTTTCATACCCAATCCATGTTTTGGATGTTTATTTAGAAAGTCCCATTTTCTCCTATGCCCTTAACAGTGCGTTGAGCACAGTATGACACCATACCTGCTCAGACAGGACTTAGGCTCTAGACAAGGCAGGTATTACACCATTGGGTTCTTAGTTTCACTGCTGCAGAGCAGTCAGAGGAGAAAGATCCTTAAGTTCCGTTGACCTTGTGAGCCCGAGATTAACCTAAACGTACAATGTCATGGAATTGTTAAACTGAGGTTAAAGCTTTTTCTTCATTCTATACAAATTTTCACATACAGTCATCTAGTCAGTATTTCTCTCAGTTTACACAAGTTATATTGCTTACAAAGGACTGAACACAGGAACCCCAGTGGAAGAATTAGGGGTAAGACTGTAGGAGCGGAAGGGGTTTGCAACCCCATAGGAAGAACAACAATATCAACTAACAACAATATCAATCCCCAGAGCTCCCAGGGACTAAACCACCAACCAAAGAGTACACATGGAGGGACCCATGGCTCCAGCTGCATATGTAGCAGAGCATGGCATTGTCTGTCATCAATGGGAGGGGAAGGAAGCCCTTGGCCTTCCTAGGCTTGATGCCCCAGTATAGGGGGATGATAGGATGGTGAGGCAGGAATGAGTGGGTGGGTGGAACACCGTCATAGAGGCAGGGGGTTTGCAGAAAATAAATAAAATAACCAATAAAAAAAATTAACTACGAAGACTATGATGATATCCAGGGCAACCATTTCCCTACTTCCTAGTACAGGTTTTGCACATTGGAGAAGCTACAGAGCTCAGTGTGTTGAGAAACAGATCCCATAATCCTTCTGAAACACAAGGATGATGCTTCTTATGGTAACAGGAAGCACTCTTGGGAATGGCTTCTCCGAGCTCCTGCCATGGGTCAACAATAGACCAGACCTCAAATCACCCCATGCCGGTGGGCCAAGCTTTTATTCCACCTACTCTCAGGCCGTTCTTCCTCCCAGAAGAGTATTATCTCTTATTTTCAGAATGAGTAGATGGAAATAATTGACAGCAAAGAACTTCCCCAAGGCAGCGTACCATAGAGCAACCCGATAACGAAGCATGTGGAAACCAGCATTCCGGAGTGTTAATCATTCACAAACAGTGGGACTCGGCTTAGTACTGTATTTAAAGGGTTTTAAATTAATAATCCACCACGAGAATCAGTGCAAGAAGAACTGCTATGGAAAATTACTACAGTCAAGTGGGGAAAGCGGCCTCAACCAAAACTCAGATGGATGCTTCGGAGTTCAGCCTACAGGGCTTCCTACCTCAAAGCAGAGAAACATGTTTTTAAGCTGACACACAAGGAAAAAAAGGGCTTGAGGGAAAAATCAGAGGTACGAGGAGACCCAAAGACCAGAAACAGAGCCTGGGCCTTGTGCATCCTTCAGAAACAGAGGGGAGCAGGAAGCCCACAGTTCCGGCAGCCAGGAAGGGAGCTAGAGAAGGGAACAGAGACTTCATGAACTCTCCAGAAGAACTACTTGTTGTGGGTATTTGCATTTGGCAGGATGGTAATTCTGCGGCCACAATTACACTTCACATTTCAGGCACTTCTACAAACCACTGAAGTGTCTCTCTCAATTTTATGGAAACCCATTGTGAGTCCGATGCCCCATAATTCACTTTTCCTCCACTTCTCTGCTTGTAACACGTTGCTTCCTGTAGAGAAGGCGCCATTGAATTTCCAAATAGCACACACACAAAATTACACATTTCAACTGAAAAGGTTTTTTTTTTATTTTTAACCAACTGTCAAAAATTCATTTTTAGGAAATCAATTCCACATCTGATTTCTTACAACAGAGTAGAGAGACTTAGCAAGTGGCTTTCAGGGAGTGAACATGTGAGAGGTGCTTTCTTATTTTTAGACTGGGCCTTCTTCCGCTATCTTTATTGTGCTTCCATTTACCTTCCCTGAATATAGGCTTCTTCTAGCTTAGACCAGCTCTTTGCACATCTCTGTATTCATATGTCCCCAGGGGGAAAATGTTTTTATCTCTTTAGCATAAAACATGGCACCTTGGTTGTCCAATGTGGTCAGCACTGACATAAGCAACACTAACTGGAACCAGGGGGGTGTATTTATATATTTATATGGTGCATACCTGTGTGTGTGTGCATGTATGTGGTGTGTATGGAGTGTGTGATGTGTGTATGTGTGTGGTATGTGTGTATGTGATATGTGTGTGTGATATCTGTGTGGATGTGTGTGTGCTATATGTAGTGTGATGTATGTGTGATGTGTGTGTGATATGTATATATGTGGTATGTGTGTGTGGTATGTATGTGTGTGATATGTATGGTGTGTGTGGTATGTGTGGTGTGTGTATGTGGTGTGGTATGTGTGTGTAAAACAATAATAAAGATTAAGAGACCATGAATTTGAGAGGATTAAAGGGCAGGTATAGGAAGGGTTGGAGGAGGAAAATTGGATGGAGAAATGATGTAATTATATTTTAAATGAAAACATAAGAGGTGTCATGCTCCTAAGCTTCAAAAGGAGGTTTGTGTCTTTCTAATGATTAATGGTGTTCAGCATCCTTTTTGTAACATGAAGTTCTGACAGTGTGGAAGCCCTGAGGTTTTTCACACATTAGTTACTTTTTGAGATGCTTAATGTCATGTTCAAGCAAGAAAGGGTTTAACAGTTCCTTAGGAAGGCATATCTATACCTACTGCATGACCCAACAAACTTTCTAAGGATTTTTCTTTAGTGACAAGGAAAACTTGTATTTACATTTAAAAACTGTAAAAAAAAATTTAAGTAGCATATTAATAGTTGCCTCAAACTGAAGACAACCCAAATTTCCTTCAGCAAGTGAATGGTTAAGCCAACTACCATAAATCCCAATTGTGGACTGTTACTCAGTAGAAAATAGAAAATAGCAACAGACTCCTGATGCGTGAAAACCATGGAGGAATTCCCAGTGCATTCTGGGTAAGTGAAATAAGCCAATCTAAAAATGTGGCATTAGAATTTACGTGGCAGTTTTTAAAAGAAAGGACTGTCCTGACAAAAACCAAGTCAGTGGTTTTGGATGTCAGAAACAAGACAAGAGTACAGTCACCAAAAACAGCACAGAAAGGATCACCTAAATTACCCATTACTTATAAAGTGGAGATAGTAGAAAACTGTATCCTATGAGACCTGCATGTACACCGAGGTGCTGCATGGCCTACCAGCTAGCACCACACATAACAGATGTTTGTCTCGTAGATATTTCTTTCTTTTTATCTTCTTCTTCTTTTTTTTTAATTAGATAGTTTCTTTATTTACATTTCAAATGCTATCCCGAAAGTTCCCTATACCCTCCCCCGGCCCTGCTCCCCTACCCACCCACTCCCCCTTTTTGGCCCTGGCATTCTCCTGTACTGGGGCATATAAAGTTTGCAAGACCACGGGACCTCTCTTCCCAATGATGGCCAACTAGGCCATCTTCTGCTACATACAAGCTGTGGGGGTACCGGTTAGTTCATATTGTTGTTCCTCCTATAGGGCTGTGGACCCCTTCCTTGGTTAGCCATTTTGGATAAGGGAGAGAGTTTCTAAGGAATGGGTTGAGCTGAGATAAAAATAGAATGTTGCCTGGATCAAGTCAAGGGATTAGGGATTATTTGGGGTTTAAAATTTCATCTCACCAGAAAGACCTGGTAGAGCTCACTAAATTCTCACCTTTAGCGTTGCCGTTGATATGTGCTGCCCTAGACTTATTTTTAATATCCATCCTTTCTCATGTGCTTTTTTTTTGAGTTCCGTTTATCACAAATTTTTCTCGAGAGTAATCCGTTGAGACTTGTGCGAGCTCTTGGCAATGGTCCCTTCTCCCTAGGGCAATTTGTTTTCCAGTGTATTCAATATGTACTGACAGGTTATATATACTGAAGCAACTACAGGTGTCAAGAACTGAGAAAAGGAGTTCTCATATGTTGGAAACTTCTAATGAATCAGAAATATATATCCACCTCCTTTGGAGTGGAGTGTAGAGCCCAATAAGCAAAAATCAGAAAATGGAAAAAAAAAAAAAAGGTTCTGTCTTAGTTAAGATTTTACTGCTGTGAACAGATACCATGACCAAGACAACTTTGATCAGAACAATGTTTAATTGGGGCTGGCTTGCAGGTTCAGAGATTCAGTCCATTATCATCAAGGCGGGAGCATGGCAGCATCCAGGCAGGCATGATGCAGGTAGAGCTGAGAGTACTACATCTTCATCTGCAGGCTGCTGGTGGAAGACTAACTTCCAGGCAGCTAGAATAAGGGCCTTAAAGCCCAATGCACAGTGACACACCTACTCCAACAGGGCCACAGCTATTCCAATGAGGCCACACTTCCAAATAGTGCCACTCCTTGGGCCAAGCATATACAAACCATCACAGGTGCTGGAACCCACATGAAGTCGTTCTAAGTTGTCAGGCAGTCCTCAAAGTGGCAATCCTCCTGCCTCAGTCTCCTTTATAGCTGAGATTACAAGGATTTGCTACCATGCCTGGCTAGGATTTTTTTTTTTTTGAAAAAAATTTTTTTCATATAATATGTGTGAATAAAAAATTCCTCTCATCTTCCTCCCTACCCACCCATCTCCAAATTCTCTCTCCAGGAAAAATCACACACACACACACACACACACACACACACTGAAACCTCACAAAGATGAAAATCAAAATTAACAATCAAAGGACCAATAAGACAAAAACACAAACAAACAAAAACACAAACAACAGCAACAACCAAAACGGGAAAACAAATAAAAAAACTCCACAAAAATACCATTGAGTTTGTTCTGTTTTAAGCCAACTACTCCTGGGTATGGGGCCTGCCCTGGAGGGTGGTTGATATACCTGGTGATACACCATTGGAGGAAAGTGATCTTTCCCTTTACCAGAGGGTATCACCTGTAGTTATATTCTTAGTTAGGGGTAGTACCCCGTGTCTCCTTTCTCTTTTCAGTGCTGTGACCCTCTCTGCCTTGAACTTGTGCAGGTCTTGCAAGTGCCACCCCAAGACTCTGAGTTCGTATCTGCATCAGCCTTGTTGTGTCTGGAACATACTGTTTCCATAGAGTCACCCATCACCTCTAGCTCTTACAATCTTTCTGCCTCCTCTTCCATATAGATCCTTGATCCTTGAGGAGGCGGGGTTGATGAAGACATCCTATTTAGGACTGAGACCTGCTAGAATTTTATAGTCCTACTTTGACTATCACTGACTGCTTGGGGTTCTGATCTGAGATAGCTCCATTGTTTTGTGTTAGGAGAATGTTTCCTGATAAGTTATACAAGGTACAGGAATCAGGTCCCTTATGCCTGATGCTTGTCTCCTCTGGACTAGGCAATTTCCAGGGTCTTTCTAGTCTTAGCATTCCACCAAAATATGATCGAATCTCTTCTTGCTATAGATGTGAAGCCATTGCCCTCAAAGTAGGTCAGCTGTCTACAGTAAACAGATTGCTGTTTACATGTAGTGAATGACAATTTGAAGTACCATAAGAAACTTAAATATCACAGATTTCTTTGTAAAATGGGGGAAAATCAGAAAAGCATTTCGCAAAGGGGAAGAGAAAATAATAGAAAACAAAATCCAGCTAAAATTCAAGAGTTGATTTTAATGTGACATTATGTTCTAGCATCCTGTTAAGTCTTTTCCATGCCCGTAGGTCATGGCAAGCAGTAAAGGAGTCACAATGACCTGGTACCACTGTGTGAACACCCCCCCCCCCCCCCCGGCACTTAAAAAAAAAAACATTCCTCCCGAAAACATCTGGTGGAATCCTGAGATTTGTTTAGGATTCTATGAAGAGAGAAATGCCTTTGCAGGCTCACTGAGTCAGACTTTAGCAGAGCAATCAAAATGATTGTTCTATTTAAAATTCACAGCAGAAACGATCACTTGAAAGAGCCACAAAAGACATGCCTCCTCTCACAGAAAGGCATTCAGAGCCTGGTTGCCACCCACAGTTCCTCTCAGATGGAAGTTACTGGAAGCACAGTAAACAGATCAGCCCAGCTAAATTAGGGCAAAGGGGATGCTCACGTGTTCTAAAACTAAACCGACTTTTAGGACTGGAATTATACTTTTGCTTTTATAGTTTACATGGAGATCGTGTAAACGGACTGATGCTGTGAAGAAATTTATAAGGCACACTTATAAATAATATATTTCTTGAAGCTGTTTTCCAGCTTTTCTGCAAGTTAGATATAAAAACCTGTGCTATTATAATGTTTTTTTATTTGTATATTCAAAAATTCATCCACTCAAACTCATTAGGGCTATTCCTGCCACCCAAATGCTTTGAAACTTTCACTCCAGTGATTTCTGTCTCTTTTCTAAGTATAGTTAGATTAATCTTTAAATCATTTTTTAAAGACTTAGGGTTGCAACAAGGAGAAATTTACAGGAATTGAATTTAGCCTTTTTCCTGAACAGCTAACCTATCAAAGTAAAGACATTTGATTATTTAGATATGGAAACAAAGAGCCTAACTAGTAACGAAACAAGCTTGGTCAGTGCCTCAAGAGAGTTTCCAGGATAGCCCACAGTGAAGAGAAACCTTAAGAGCAGAGTCAGGGAAAGAAATCCTTATGTCATGGAGCTGGGCAGAGTGCTAGAAAGGAGAGGTTCAAAGAGTGATCTGGGGGGTCAGTGGGGAAGCCGATTGTATTGTATTAGAATAAACTACAAACATTCATGTTATAGCACCTGGACAGACAAAATTTACAGTGTCTGAGATCCATTCTGAAGCATTCAGTATCCGGTAACACCATAATGAGGAGAAAATCCTATCAAGCCGAGTTAATCTGCAGTTAAAAGATGCGTGAGAACCAACTGACAGAGCATGAGAACATTGCAATTTTATTGCATATTTTCAAAGCTAGAAGAAATGTTGAAATTGAGAATAGAGACACAATAAACAAAAAGACCCAATCAGACATCAGAGGCAAAAATTAGAGGAACTATCATAGACATGAAATACACATATATACACACACACACATATATATACACATGCATGTATATATATATGTGTGTGTCTTATATATCATATAATATACATTTATAATATATTTATATAATATATAAATGATATAATATAAACAGATTTATAAATATATTATATAATATGTTTGTTTATATATATGTATGTATGTATGTATATATATATGTGTGTGTGTGTGTGTGTGTGTGTGTTTTATGTAGCAGAATTGATGGCACATTAAGTATTTCTGAAGGTCAGTGAACTTGGAGGCATGACAACAGATGTCTAAAATGAGACAGAGGGTAAGAGGCCAGACCATAAAAAGATCATGGTAACCAGTACAGCAACTCAGAACAACCAAGTCTGTGCTTGAGTTCGTGAAGGAAAGTGGAGGCTGCAAAGAAGTATAGTTGGGGAATAACAGGCAAAAGCACTCCAACTCAAGAAAACTTTAACCCATCAGGAAAGTCAAGAACTTGGGGTTGGACCACCTACCTGTTCCATGGTGCCAGAAGCTCTGGGTTCTACTCCCAGCAAGGAAGGCAAAACGCTGATCCCTGTGAACCACATCCATTACACGTGGCTAAAACCTAGTGGAATGGGCGCTGAGAAGGGAGGGTCACGATGGTAGGATTAACTTGGGCTTCATTCATAACAAGACACTGTCTGGAAACAGCAAACCAACAACAGCTAAGAAACCCCCAAGGCTCTCAGAATGAGGAATGTGAAGAACACAGTACCAACACATGGCATAAACAATAGATATCAACCATAATGAGGAAAATTTCATAAGTTTAAGAACGGAGATGATAGCCAATGTCTTGTCCAAAATAACACCACTGGAAACAAAACAAAGCAATCTTTTAAAGGACCAGCTGGCAGCAAAGCCTGCCCATCTAGAATTCTGTACCCAAGGAAGGAATCTTTCAACAAAATGTAACATGAAGCTTTGGTCCAGCACTGAAAGGTGGGAAGGGTTTAATACAGGCCACCTTGCATTAGTCTCAGGAGTCCTTCAGGCACACGTGAAGAACACCTGGAAATTTGCTTATACATGAAGGTGAGAAAGTCCTGCTGACGGACTCAAACATCTCTCGGGAATTTTACTATGTAATATGAACAGAGGAAGGATGAAGAGTTGTAACGTTTGCGGAAGCAGACTGTGTAAGGACTGTCTAAAAACCAAGAGGAGAGATGAAAATCAAGTATTGTGAGGTCCTTATACTGCGTGAGAAACAGTAAAATTATCACTTAAAGTTAGTTTCCTCTGAGTTAAAGATGTATATTATAAACCTCAGGGAGATTACTAAAACAAGAAAACAAGTTTATCCAAAAGAAGTTAGAAAAAAAAGGATGAATAAAGAGGATATGCAACAAGAAAAATAAAACCCAATGAAATATTTAAAGTTTGCTATAATAATAATCTCACGATGTGCAAACGATCTAAACACATCAAAGTAAAGGCAGAGTTATTATTTTTAATAAAAAGACATGGCTAAGAGCCCTATCACATTGAAAGGTGCAAGTAAATTGGAGAGTAAAATTATAGGTGTTGTGTGTTACAGTCACACTAAGCAGATTTCAGAGCTAAGGATCTTATTCAAAGATCAATAAATTATAATAACAAAGAAAACCCATGTTGCTAGTGTTATCTAAAAGAAGCAGTCTATCCAGAACGCAGTTTGGATGTGATCTAGCCTTTCTACCTCTTGGCATTTATTCATGAGAAATATGCATGTGTATGCCCATAGAAAGGCTTACCCAGAAAGATTCATCAAAGGTGGACTTGCAACAGCCTCAAACCAGAGTCCACTCTCATGTTCATGAATCACTAAGCAAACTGCCAGGCCCCATTCACTGGAATACTAGTTAGCAATAAAAGGAATGAACTTGATGCATGCATGTGCTTCCCCCAAGGACTCTGAGAATAGTTGATCGGTTTAAACAAATGGCAAAAGGAGATGCAGCCTTATAATCCTATTTGCATACAAGCCTAGGAAATGTAAATGAGCATGACAAAGAGCAAATCACCGGTTGCCTGGTAACCGCTAGCAACAGGGGAGGCAGGGAGGAAGGGGGTGATGACCAAGAACCACAGCTTAACTTAGGGGCGTACTGTGCAGATTCATTATCTTAACTGTGTAATAAATTCATGGCCACATAGAACATAGGCACTCAAACAGCATAGATCATGACATAAAATTATCTACTTTAAAGCCTGAAGTTCTTGGCATCTCGGTTAAAATTCGGTAAAACTGTTCAACACATGGAAAACAGTAGTGTGCAGATAAGGTATTTCATTGGGGTAATTAGGATGCAGATAAGTCTCGTTCTCTCTGCTTTGCCCCTTGAGCACCACCCTCTCATTCCATCACCAGAACAGCACACTTGATAACTGTCTCAGACAGAAAGCACATGCTCATGGAGGAGCTTACTGGGTTTCTGTTTACTGGCTGTGGTAGTCAAAAATACGGTGTGTCAGCTTTCAGTATCTGTCTGTACGATTTTAATCTTTTTAAAAATTGAAATTGGCAGCCTCACCCCAAATCTCCTAAACCACCCAAGTCTTTTTTTTTTCAAGGCACATTTGCAAATGCCCACAGATTTTAAGAATCTCAGACATATCTGGCTTGCTGGATTTTTTTCTTTGTAGAGATGCAGGGGTGGGTGGAAAGTGTGACCTGCTCTGGGTAATGCAAGAAGTGGGGCCTGAACTAGCATCTGATGATGCCAAGAGTGAAGAGTTCAGCCTTTCAGAATCTGTGGGGCTTTGGTGTAGAGACCGATTAATCAGTATTTGCTAAGTTCAGACTCAATGGTACAAATTGATATTCTGACATGGTATTCTATTTTAATATCCATTGACTTACGGTTGTCGAAATGAACACTCTGGTAGCATCCTGATTACCTCTGCTTCCTACATGAGCAAGCTTTTGGGGGAGTGGAGGGGCAGTAGGCAGAAGGTAATCTGCCCTGTGTCTTTTGGTTCTGCCATTTATACTCTTGTATGTAGGACATGGTCCATTTGTTTCCATTGATACAAACATGAACAAGCGCCAACTCTGTTGTTTTTATCTGTTTTTCCTCCCTTCTGCATTTCTCATTTCCCTGGATCTTTATCTGCCGCTATGTATAGGATCACTACATAACCAGCAACAGCTTCTTCTAGGGTTCTCAGACCATCTCTGCTTCTAAGCAAATATTTAGGGTAAACCCAACCCATTTTAAAAAATATCTAATCTTAGTTCTCAGCTTCTTATTTCCATATTTATCCAAAGGAGAGGTCCTGCAAGGTATCCTGACAATGGAGGATGTAAGCACTAGCTCTGCATGCACTCAGGCAACAGAAACAAACGTCTTTTCACAACAAGAACAACAAGCAGCAATACTAAGAAGCAGCCCTGCTGCTCAGACACACACTCACACAACTCAGCCCTAGGAGCCTTGTGAAAATCCGTCTTCGTATTCATCACAGTCCAAAGCCAAAGAGGCTGTGCACACACTCTGACTAGGTACCTTTCAGATAGAAGTGAGCCCTACGGTTGTTACATATCTACCACCAAGCCTGATGTTGCATTCCTAATCTACATGCCAGGAAAGGGATCACCAGCCCCTTAGCATGGCACCAGAGAGCATGAATGGAAGAAATATAACAAGTGTTATCGGCTACCGTGTGCCACAAGACATCAAAAGGCACCGTTTTAAATTGTTAATTATTTTTAATAAAAATTACACATGTTTTTAAAAGGCTGGAGTGTTAACTAGAGAGCTTACACTCGTTTCCAGCGACAGCAGCCTCTTCTGTCGAAGGCCACCTCTTCCAAATCTCTCATCAGCTTCTTCTTCTCTCTACTTCCATCCAAAAGAACTTTAGGCTTGATTTTACCAGTATAAGGATGAGTCACTGCTGATCCAAGTCACATATTATAATTTTATTTTATTCTCTGAACATACTTTTTGTTCCTAGATTATCACATCTCTTTTGAAGAATGCATTTTACTTAGAGTCTACATTTACCCCCAAGCTTATTGTACATCCCCTAACAATCAATATTTCGATAGTCACCTCCACACATTACCCATCATAGGACTTTGCATTTCATTTTTGCCACTGGAGATCTCCTAGGTGCTACTTGGGCCATCAAGTTAATTGGTTCAAGTTGGACACACACTAATCTGGATCTGACCCATCTTTTGTCTTACTACATTTTTCAAGTGATGGTTAGCTCATTTTTAAAGGCAAAATAAGATTAATTACAAAGGGTCCACAGAGACAGGAAGGGGGATCGTTTACCAATGATTTCATTTACGATTTAGAAACATCCAAAATAGAAAATTAACAATTTATACATTCATGGTAATGGCAGTAGCTGATCATTCTCTCAAATGGCAAAAAATATAAACAGCCTGATAAAGCAGTCTAAAAATGGTACTCTCCAGATGAGAAACGAAGAGGCTGGGAGAAGCTTTAAAACTTTCCACTCTCCCCTTGAGCCCCATAGCGTCTCTGATGGCCAATTGTCATCTGATTTTAGAAATTCACTATAATTGAATACTATGTATAATTAGCAAGGAAAATCAATTCAATGACCATGAAAAACGAAATGAGCTATACGCTCACGGGGAACATTCATAAAGCCTTCTCTGCTGGGTTTAGTTACTGCTTTCTCTTCAAAATAGCAGCACTGAAGCATTTTAAAAATGCCTGTAATTGGGGTCAGTGTGTGGTCAGACACTCCACCCCCAAAATGATCTCAAGCCAACCAGCATATGTTGAGCAGTATTCGTCTGTTAAAATAAATCTTTGCCTTCAATGAGCATGTGATGCCTCTAACTTTCCCATTAAATAAAGTTAATGAGTTTCTTTTTACCAAAGTGCTCTAAAGGTGTGAGTCTCAGGAATGGAAGTCTCCATATATCAAAGTCTGTGTCTAAAAGTAATACTCTTGGAAAGAGACAAAGTGTACGTTCATTTCACTGCCTGCCCCCTTTAAAAGCAAAAATAAAAAGTTTTACATGAAAAGGCAGGAGGTGAAGCTCAAGGTTCTTATCCAGAGAGATGAAATTTTTAAAAAAGAAATCAGGGACAAAATTCATTGTTCCAGTCAAAGGAGACAGCAAGGCAGAGGGATAGGGTGCTGGAGTTTTGCCCAGCCTGCCCTGGGGAGGCTTGTGCTTGTTGTATGTTCTGGGAAGAGACAGAAAGGAACACTGACTTTTCTGAAAGATGCTAACACATGTCCTGAATGTCAGAGGTCACCTGCCCATGCCCCTGAGTCCAGTGTGTACTGGCAGACACGTCTCTAAAGCTGCCACTTGGTCTCCCTGAGTATCATATCAGTATCTCAAACTGCAAAGAATAGCGTTGCCTTCAACAGCCATTCAGAGAATGGAACTTCACAGAAACAAATTGTATTCACATAGCTCCCACTGGGCCTTGAAGATTCAGGCTACAAGCGCACGAGCATCTCAGAAGCTGTTTCCACTCCTGGAAAGTCCCCAGATCAATGTGGAAAAGCCAAGACAAGATTTCTTTTGTCTACAGACACTCTTCTGCCTGGCTACTCCAGGCATTCTAGTCATTGGTGACTTCTCGTTTCTAAACGTTAGCTGGTGTCTGGGTTCTGATCCATTCAGACAATCACATCTTAAAGCCATTTGGCTTCTTGTCTCTCTCTCTCTAAGTGGAAATCTTCTCTAACAACCAGCTGAAAAGCTCTTAAGGAAAGCTGTAAGAGACTAGAGAGAGCCCCCCCCCCCGCCCCCGCAGTTGAATGAACTGCCTGCTTGTACAGAGGAGTTTGATTTTCCATATCCACACAAGGCACCTATAACTCCCACTATAACTCCATCTCCAAGGGATCCAGTGACCTGCATGGATACCTAAGTGCACACCCACACACAAAGAGAAAAATAAACTGCCTGCAAATTACATTCAATTCGAGAGGACAGGGTTCAATATACTGATGTCTGATTCCATGTCAAGAGATTCTAAGATGGTTGGTCTTAGGGAAAATGTGAGAACTGTAGAGTCTGAACATTCCTGTAACTTAACATTGCTCCCTGCTCTCTGCTAAGACAAGCACTTCTATAAAATTGGGTAGAGAGATAAACATGGCTGGTCTGAGAGGAGCCTGGGATATTTAGAAGCTGAACAGCCTCTTCTCAGATGCTAATTATCTGGCAAACTTACTGAGCTGACTCAGGCAGTCCAGGCCTTCAGGGGCACATATCTTCCACAGCCAAAGCCCAAGTCTCTATTGGTGAGCACATTTCTCTGGGCATGGGGGATTCAGACACTAGCAAGGAATCTCTGTTTCGAGTCCACATCGATTTTAAAACCTGATAAATCTGCACATGTCGATTCTAGCCATGGGGCAGGAGGCATATAGGGTTAGAAGGCAATCCTAGACCAAATGTGTTCCATGCTCAGGAGCCATTGATAAAAAGAGATGGTGTTTTAAAAGCAACAATGTGTAATGGAAAACACATCCATGTATGACTATCATGGTGTGAGCATCAATGTATAAATATAGTGTTACCTTCAAGAGCTTTTCTGAGAATGAAACTTCACAAAAAACAAATTGTGTTCACAGAGCTCCCAGTAGGGTTTTGACGATTCAGGTCATAAGCAGGTGAGCATTGCAGAAGCCACTTCCATTGTGGAATACACACAATGTATCAGTGTATCAGTGTAGAATACATTCCTACACTGAGAACAATATTCTGTTCTCAGTGACTTTATACTACAAGAATTAAGGTATGAAACCTAGCAAACAAAACAAGAATATCAAGAGACATACATACCAATTGCTACTTTTTGAGGTTGTTTGGTATCTTCACAACATGCAAAGCACAGAGCCACATGCTTTACTGCCACTGTCCCCTTACTCCTGTCAACTCTGAGTCAAGGGCATAAGACATCATATTCATTTCACGCATTAGGGATCTAAGATGTGGAAAGGTCCATTTTTTATACTGATGAACATATAAAGGTAGCTGCGACTCTCCTGTGCTTGGTATTAATATGAGGGAATATGGACCAGGGATGGATTCAGAGAAATAGTGTGATTTCTGTGGGTCCTGGGCTGGTGGATTTGGGGTGTTCATCACATGAATATCAACAGTTCAGAAGCCTTTCAAGAGACTGGATCAAAGATGGCTACAGAAAATACCCAAGGTCATCTCCGAGAGCAACCATCTGCCCCAGAGAACTGCAGGGATCATGTTCTGCCTCCAGGCATCATGCTAACATCTGAGTGGCTTAATCCAGAGCAAATGCACTGTGTGGTTAAGTCCATCATGGAATGAAAATTTTGACTACCACTCCTCCTGCTATGATTGCTTGGAAAAAATGTTTCCCTAAGTCAGTTCCCATGAAACTGTTGCATAGTCTCTCATCCTTCCCTTTATTTGACAGCCATTTTTTGTTGCCTGTTTATCACATAAATAGCAATGATGAGCAAAACCCAGTGTCTGTCTGGTACAGCAGTGGAACATGAATCACCTGGGGCCCTTTAACTAAATATGTCAATATTCTGACTCACTTGAGGCTGGAGGAAGGGCGCCTAATATACAAAATTGAGATCTACTGTGGGTCTAGTAGGAAAATCACATTTACCCAAGCTCTGTGGTAGCAGATACAAGCAAATGTAAGAAGACAGAGACCGAAGGATTGCAAAGAAGAGCACCATATGAGAGGAGTCCTGGGACTGGGTAAAAACTAGATTTAAGAAGTAATCAGGTTTCTTCACTGTGATGGTTTGTATATACTTGGCCCAGGGAGTGGCACTATTAGAAGGTGTGGTCCTCTTGGAGTAGGCGTGTCACTGTGGATATGGGCTTTAAGACACTCCTCCTAGCTGCCTGGAAGTCAGTATTCTCCTAGCAGCCTTCAGATGAAAATGTAGAACTCTCAGCTCCTCCTGCACCATGCCTGCCTGGATGCTGCCATGTTCCTGCCTTGATGATAATGGACTGAACCTCTGAACCTGTAAGCCAGCCCCAATTAAATGTTGTCCTTTATAAGAGTTGCCTTGGTCATGGTGTCTGCTCACAGCAGTAAAACCCTAATTGAGACATTCACTACAATTTTGTCCAGTATCTTCAGTGGTCTAAATGACTCTTCACCAACATCTCTATATACTCACCCACAGTTATGCCACATGGCAGTTTGAGACTCTAGAATCTCATTTAAGGAAATCGTACTTCCACATATATAAATATAGAATGAGAAGGGAATGTAGGAAAGGGTGGGTGGAATAACTTAGTTCCTGAATTTAAGAAGATTGATAGTAAATAAATCTTCCAAAAGAAATCTTCTTAATCTTAATCTCTGAAGGATCTTAAAATGAAGTTTAAATCAGAATAAAGAGCTGTTTATAAATAGCACAAAATACCATACACTAATATGTTCAGTTTTGCCAATTGACTCTTAATTACTTTTTGAAAAGCCTTTAATTATTTATTCTAGTTTCCACAAAAATGGAGCTTATTTCAACATTTCTAAATGTAAAAGGGAAAGTATGAATGCTGAAGGAATTAATTATATTCATGATTTCAGCTAGAATTAAGGCTGAGAATTACTAATCTTTTGAGTACAGCCTGTGTTCTTAATCTGCAGCCAGAAGACTGGCAGTGTGCACTAAATAGAATTACATTGGGGAAGAACTTCATGAGACCTCGTTTTGATGGGAAATAACTGAAATTGACTATTAGGGATGTTTTCTGAACAAACACGATTGCCAAGATTATTCTCTGATTAACCTTTTCATATTAAGTACACCTGACTGGAATTTGAAAGTCATGAGTCTATTTTAGTTATATAGCTTTGAAAAATACCTTTGACCTATTTAGGAGATGCATTAAAGATGAGAAATTTAGCCCCATGTATAGAAGTCGTTTATTGCCTGGGACATTCCTGAATAGCTCTACTCTGCCATGCACCAGTGTTATTGATTTTTGAATCAAAGAGAACAAACAACACAAAAACCTTATTGAGCTCTTTTAAGTATCAAAAAGAAATAACTTGCTCCATATCCCAGCTTCCCAAATGTTTGCCATGAGGCGTGCATGACCAGCTAGGTGTGGCAAAGCAGGTGGACATCTCAGGGTGTGGGGAGAAGGGAGGGAGGGAGGGAGGGAGGGAAAGGGAAAGAGTGGGTATTCTAGTTTGTTTCTGGACTTGTCAACTTGAGGGAGGAGGGGCTTTATTCCGTCTCTATGTCTACATCATAGTCTATCAACTGAGGAAAGCCATGGCAGAAACCTAGAGGCAGGAAAGAAAGCAGAGGCCACAGTGGCATGGCGCTTGCTCTCAGACTCATGCTCAGCCCACTTTCTGACAGAACCTACAACTGTCCAGGTGTGGCATTGCCCACAGTGGGCTAGTCCCTCTCACATCATTCAGCAATTAGGAAGGCTAATCTGATGGTGGCATTTTTCTCAACTGAGATTACGTCTTCCCACATACATCTAGGTTGCGTCAAGTTGACAAAAAATCTAACCATTACAGTGGGTTGGCCTAAAACTGCTTGTATTCTAATGCTAATTTGGGGCCCCCAAGACTGTTGTGTCACATAAGACACTGAGTGACCCTGCCCCCAGCTAATTGTGATTGGTGAATAAAGATGCCGACAGCCAATAACTGGCCAGACATAGGTGGAGTTGAGGTTTCAGGTGCTTGGAAAGAGAGGACCATGAGGAGAGGGAGAGGAAGAAGCCACCATGAAATGAAGGAAGAATGCAGGAGAGGAGAAAGGAAAAGCCAGCACAGGTTAGCTGGGCCATAAAAACATGGCCCTGAGGGCTGCCCAATGGGAGTTGAGAGCAGCCCAGATGGAAAATAGACAATAGGAAGTAATAACTCGGAGTTATCGATAGGGAAATAGATTCTATCAGCTTGGAGGGTAGGCAGCTGCCCAGCTATTGTACTTGATAAAGCTTATTAAAAATATAAAAGCTGTGTGTGTTTTTTTTTAATCCGGAACTCAACAACCAAAGGTGGGTTAGATGCCCAGGGGAGGAGGGCTGGGATTTTGAATAATTTTTACTACAGGGCCCTAAACATGTTTAAAATTATAAGCTTCTTAAGAGTCACTATAGTTCCAACCTGGAGCCAGAATCAGGAACCTTGTGCTGCTGCTGTGTCTGTCTGTCTGTCTGTCTCTGACTCTGTGTCTCTCTGTGTTTCTTTGTCTCTCTGTGTCTCTGTCTCTCTGTGTCTACACACACACACACACACACACACACACACACACACACACACACACTCAGGCTTCTGATGTCAAGTTCCCCATCTCTGGTCCAATCAACTCCTCACAAGTGTGAAATAGGGTTAATTATTATAGAACTGAAATCACATTGTGTTTAAATGCTGCAGTACCAGGTGCTACCACCATAGCAATAAGATGAGAGCTCTGCCCTCTGCAATGTCTTGCGCTTTTGAGACCCTTTCAGACGACTTATGTGATCTCTAAAGGAAAGCCCAGAGAGGTAGCAGGGACCCTGTTCTTTTCCTTTGATATAGAAGACAGTGACAGAGAACAGAGAGAAGCTAGAATTCAAGAGTCCAAAAATAGCACTCTTTCCAGGAAGTCTGAGTCCTGCAGAGGAAAGCTGTCACCAGCAAATCCATTAGGAAACAGTGTGTTGTCTCCTTAAATCCAGAGGGTTTGTGGATCTCCAGCTCCATCTAGGTTAATGTAGAGAAGAACCAAGAGAATCGGTTTCCCTCCTTGGGTCTTTTACGAGAAAGTGGTAAGCTTGATTATCAAAGGGACTCTTTTCTTTGCTACAAAGGCAAGTCCTCTCAATAAGCACATTAGCGTTCCTAGCACATCAGTAGCCTTCCACAGTTGCCCCAGTTCAATCATTTCAAAAAGGATGTGTCAAATTCAAGGAAGAGAACCAACCCAAAATCACTGCTGATCCCTATGGAGCTTTAAGGATGGAAAAGGACGAGGACGAGGACGAGGACGCTGCCTTGCCTATGTTTATGTAACAGCCGTCCCAAGCAGCTTCGTCCGCTGGGCAGCAAGCTGCAGGAATTAGGGAACAGATGTATTGAAGAGATTCAAGATACTGCCATTACTCTCAGGTCATGGGACATGGAGGTCCAGTGTTCTCCCTTATGCTTTGTTCAAACTCGAAGTTTGCAGCTGGGTAATATCAGGGAAACTGCTGCCTCTCTCCGAGCCTCAAATACTGATGTTTCCCTAAGTACTAAAACGAGGCTAACAACATAACCTTCACAGGCTCTAATATTAAACGGGGTATGTTCTACTTCCATGGTGTACGCAAAGCATGGCTTGCTAGGATTTCCGGAACTATCAGCTTCTGTGTTTCCCTAAGCCACGTGCCCCATGAATCGATCTCCTTATATTGAGGAAGAAAGCAAAACCTGAAGCTTGGTAGTCTACGCTTTGTGTCAGCTGCAGAGGAGTGTGGGCATCATGTAATCTGTTGGGATCCAGAGCACGCTACATTTAGGATATATGGAACACATCCTCACCGAGTATATCAAGGCTACTGGGCAACTCTAGGACATAAGTCATCAGATACTGTAATTCTTACCTGGGTTTGTTATCACATGAGAAGAATTCACTTCTGTTTCTCAAAACCACGACCCTTGAAACTCTATAATGTCTACAGACTTTTTTTTTAATGTGAGGTCTCTCTGTGGTTAAAAGGATTAACATACCTCATAGTTCTTATGGTTTGAATCTGGTGTGACCCCATCTACTCATGGTTGTGGGGCCTGGCGCTGGCCCATGGTTATTTGAATGACGTGAAGCAATCGTAAGGAAGATCTCAGCTGAAACAGGTAGCTCACTCGAGTGGGTACTTTAAGGACTAACCTGCCCCTGGGTATCACCCACTTTCATTGCTTCCTAGTTTGTCAGTGGGTGGACACCCACGACGGTCTCCCTCTGCACCGCTGAACCCTGAGCTGATAGGTTTCCTCTGGAATGACATTCTAAAATTGTAGGAACCTTGATCTAGGATAGATGTTTCCTCCACTAAAATGTCGGTCCATTATTCCGATATAGTGACTAAATGCATTAATTTGATAAAATATGCTAGATAATTTGGGCAAGGACTGAGCGCTGTCATGGCATTTAATTGCCCAGTTTTACATTTGAAAGTTTGCCTGCGCTCCTGTGAGGTCAGCTTAAAGTGCTGTTACACGTGCGGACCAATCACGACTAACAAATTAACGCGACCTTCTATTTGGGACACAAATTGAAGCCAAAAGACTAAGTTGAAATAGGAAGATGGAAAAGTGAGTTACCATATGGAGAAGGATAATAGTTGGGATGCCCATCTCAAAACTATTATAATGGGTCTCATACTCATATTAAAGTAAAGGAATGTTATTCATCAATTTTGTAATTTTTGTCCATATTTAATTTGTAAATGTGGTTTGGCCTCATTAGTATATTAATGTCATAAGCTAATGGCTTGGATACACATTCTATGGCCTTTGTAAACCGAACCCTTGAATACTATAGTTTTTAAAAATCCTTTATCATTTTCTATTTAGAAATATGAGTCTACTTAGATAAAAATGTAAATAATTTTATTTTTTCCCATTCCATCCTAAATACCCTTATTACTTTTTCTTGCCATATTACATTGGCCAGGACATAGAGTACAATATTGAATGGTAGTGACTTAGTTCATTGTGAGGAGTCATAACTTTTGATCTTTATGTAAACCTGACTTTGCTTGACTGGCTTGTATGCCCCAAGTCAGCATTATCATCAACTAAGTTACAAGAGCATTCAATCCATTGATCCGATAGCATTGCACAGCTCAGGAGCATTCAATCCATTGATCCGATAGCATTGCACAGCTCAGGAGACCGTCTGTAAAGAGTAGCGAGCCTCTGACAGTGGGATCTGCTCTCCTTCCCTCAGAGTGCACGGCCCAGGAAAGAGTGAAGGAACATGGAGATGCTGGTTAAGGTGCCACTTCAGGAATACATTTCTGATAATGATACTACACCATCTCTGAGAACTCAATGCACAATCTTAATAACTGTTGTATAGTGCTGTGTCCAAAGTGTGTGAAAACATCAGGGCCCAAGAGCCAAGGAATACAAATAGGAATGACCTTGTCTGTCAGGTTGACATTGCTCTTTTGACCCTCTCAGGGACGTTTGCTTGCTGCTCCCACTACTCCGGGTTCTGTGAGTACAATGGCAAGAGTCCCATTGACCTTTCTCTAGATCTCATTCTGTGAATAGTCCAGCTGGCCAGAGAGTAAATACATTATGGATGTGTGTGTGTGTGTGTGTGTGTGTGTGTGTGTGTGTTTGTGTGTGTGTGTGTGTGTGTGTGTGTGTGTGTGTGTGTGTGTGTGTGTGAATGATATAGAATACTGCCTCTCAATTTGGGGTATAATCCTTGCAAACTATTTCTTTTTATTTTATGTGTCTGTATGTTTTGCCTGCGTGTATGACTGGTGCCGCATGTGTGCCTGGTGGCCACAGATGCCAGAGAGAGCATAAGATGGCCCCCCATCCCCGGCACTGGATTTACAGGTGGTTGTAAGTCTCCATATCGGTGTTGGGACCAAGAGCAGTATATGTCTCTTAACTACTGAGACATTCTCCAGCCCCTACATCCTTCTTAAATTACAGTTTTCACTACAGGATGCTTCCTGAACAGGATGAAAGGGTCCAGGAGACATGGACCGTTCATCTACAAGCTCTGGGGGTGGAAGATAGGAAGAAAGACTAGCACGGAGGTTTGCTGACATGGAGAACCAAGCTCACACAAAAAGTGGAGTTCTTCTTGAGTGCATTCCTTGCATAGCTCTCTGTCCTCCCTTTCCTTACCCTCTGTCCTCCCCCTCCTCAGCCCCTTCCTCCCCTTCCTCACCCTTGTCTTTCCCTTCCTCACCTTTGTCCTCCCCTTCCTCACCCCTGTCCTCCCCTTCCTCACCTCTGTCCTCCCCTTCTTCAGCCCCTTCCTCCCCTTCCTCACCTCTGTCCTCCCCTTCCTCACCCCTGTCCTCCCCTTCCTCACCCCTGTCCTCCCCTTCCTCACCCCTGTCCTCCCCTTCCTCACCCCTGTCCTCCCCTTCCTCACCTCTGTCCTCCCCTTCTTCAGCCCCTTCCTCCCCTTTCTCACCTCTGTCCTCCCCCTTCTCACCCCTGTCCTCCCCTTCCTCACCCCTGTCCCATCACATAGTTCCCTGTGTCCCTGGGCAGATTGGTTTCTACTCTTGTGTCCTATAGTCAGACATGATTTTATGGACTCACATACAACCCAGGAACAGTAAAAGAGAAAACACCCTGTTTGTCTTGCTTAGTTACATAAGATGATTACTATGATTTTCTTCAGTGGCATCTATGCTTCTGTGAGCAGTATGACTTCTCTAGTGGGTACCGAGAAATCCACTGTGCATATAACACACCCTGTTTATCCATGGCTCTTTTGATGGATGCTATACTGGCTGGTTTTGTGTGTCAAGTTGACACAAGCTGGAGTTACCACAGAGAAAGGAGCCTCCCTTGAGGAAATGCCTCCATGAGATCCAGCTGTAAGGCATCTTTTCAATTAGTGATCAAGGGGGAATGGTCCATTGTGGGTGGTGCCATCCATGGGCTGGTAGTCTTGGGTTCTATAAGAAACCAAGCTGAGCAAGCCAGGGAAAACAAGCCAGTAAGTAATATCCCTCTGCATCAGCTCCTGCTTCCAGGTTCCTAACCTATATCAGTTCCTGTCCTGACTTCCTGTGGTGATGAACAGCAGTATGGAAGTGTGAGCTGAATAAACCCTTTCCTCCCCAACTTGCTTCTTGGTCATGATGTTTGGTGCAGGAATGTAAACCCTGACTAAGACACATACCTTGTGTGTTTCTATATCTTAGCTGCTCCAACAAAAATAGACATACATGTATGTCTGAATCTGTTGATTTAGGGTCCTTTGGTAAATAACCAGGAATGAAGTAGCTGTATCATATAGTAGATCTCATTTTTGGGTTTGGGAAGAACTGCACCCCTGGTTTCCATTGTGGATAGACTACTTTACATTCCATCCACAGTGCATGAGAACTGCCACACCCTTGCTAGCATCTATAGTTACTTGTTTCTTCAGGACTGCTGATCTAACTGTGGTAAGATGGACTCCTAATGTACATTTAATTTGCATCTCTCTGATGACTAGTGGTGGTGGTGGTCATTTTACCTATTTACTATGTGTCTTTCATCCTCTTGATACCTTTTAATTAGCCCATTTTAAAAAAGTAATTTATTTTTACATTGTGTGCGTGTGGGCAGGAGCACCCAGCCTGGTGGAAGCCAGAGGTATCAGATCTCCCTGACGCTGGAGTTTCAGGCAGCTGGGAGGTACCCTGTGTGTTCTGAGAACTCAATCTGGAACCTCTGAAAGAGCAGCAAGCGCTCCAAACTGCGGAGTCATCTCTCTACCCCACCCAATTCATCCTGGTTCACTTCTCGACATGTCCACCCTCCTCTGTTTCTTTAATTGAGAATTTCACGCACTCATATACCATGCCTTGATCAAATCAATGCATGCCTAAGACTCTCCTCCGTTCTGATCCCCCTCCATCCATCTTTAAGAGCTCTGTCCCTGACAAGTACTGAGCTTCCTCCCTTGCTTTTATTTTGTTTCTTTCCTTTGTTAGTCTCTCCCACAACATGAAGATGGATAGTTTTTAATTCACTTTACATCTTGGGCACTGTCCTCCCTCCCCTTCTCCTCTGAGCAGGTGGAGGCCCACTGGGTATCCCCAAACTCTGACACATCAAGTCTCTGCAGAGCTAGGTACATCGCCTCTCACTGAGGCCAGATAAGGCAGCCCAACTAGAAGGACATATCCCACAGACAGGCAACAACTCTTGGGATAGCCCCTGCTCCAGTTGTTCAAGACCCACGAGAAGACCAAGCTGCACATCTGCTACATACGTGCTGAGGAGGCTTGGGTCCAGCCTGTGTATGATCCCTAGGTGGTGCTTAAGACTCCGAGAGTCCCAAGTGTCTAGGTTAGTTGACTCTGTTGTCCTTCCTGTGGAGTTCCTATCCCCTTCAGGGTCTGCAATCCTTCCCTAAACTCTTTCATAAGAGTCCCCAAACTCCAGAAAATGGAAATGTTTTAAGAACTATATCCACTGTTTAATCTCTAGCCTAGCACAGTGCCCAGCACACAGAGGCTTACTATCTTGTGGGCAGTTGATTTTTCCAGTATTATTCATTTAAATATAATAGGTTCACTAAACAGCGTTTGTGATATATTTTGAAAAGTCTGATTAAGATTAGTATGTTAAGATTAGTATGTTATTATTATTAGATTAATAATGCTGACTGTACCCAGAACATAGGAATGAATATCATTGAGTATTCTTTCCCAATAGTTGTATTTACATGTTCTTGTTTTTCTCTCCAAAGGTCATAAGTGGCTTTTAAAATGAGAAGTTAATTTTAATAACAATGATGATAATAAATTTAGTTAATTAATTAGACAATTTAATAAATAATAAATTACATTATTGCCCATGTAATAAACCAAAATTCTTGTCTGCAGCTGAGTCTGGAGTATATAATCTTTACCTCTGGAGTTGTGGTTCTGAAGGCAGGCAGTTTTTAATTTTAGAGAGTTCATGGTAATAATAGCTGGTGACAGTTTAATCTGGTGTAGCTTGGGATGGGGAACTTGTGGCCGACAAGTTGTTGATAATGGTCAGAGACACTGAGAAACACCCTACACTGCACAGTGAAAATCACCAACAACCAGGTTGGTTCAGTGTTAGTAGTGAATCTGGGAGACATGGAGGGGAAGACTCCTGAATGGTAAGATGCAGGATTCCAGCTTCAGGGCACCAAAGGAAATGTTTTTAGTCAGTAAACAAGTCATCGTTCACTCCGGCTATAGGTAGGTCTTGGAAGCTAGTCAGAGTGGCTTACCCTGTAAGCCACAGGGCAGGAGGCTAAGAGAAGGCATTTGCTGAGTTTGAGGTCAGTCTGGTTTACCTAGTCAGTTTCTGGACCAGTCTGGACCGTAGTGTGAGGACCTTCCTCAAACAAGTTAGTACAAGTGTGTGCATGTACATTACAGAGGAAGGAGAGGTTTAATAAAAGGAACAGCTAGATGAAAACAGAATAGAATTGGCTGCTTTCACTGGGTGACTCAGATGAATGTAAACCATGGAGACCACAGTGACCTGTCTCTCCTGAGCCCACTGACTGCTCACTAACCTAAGCTCAGGGTTCCAAGTCAGGGCGACGCATGCCTTTCCTAAGGGCAGCCCCTGCCACAAAAAAATCTTTAAAACACATACTAAGTAGAGTTCAAGTCTTTATTAACTTATTGATAAAACATTATTAAGGGGACAAGAAGGTGTTTGCATATATCATTGTTTAACTGAATAGATTGATTGTGTAATGTGCCATTTTAAGAAACAACAGTAACATGTTATAAAATGTTTCCTGGGGATTCACATTCTCTTCCCACTACCATATAATTTCTCTCCTATTTAACTGCAAAAGCAGCCTTGCCTGCCCATCTCTCTACCTTCTAATGCAGATGTTGCTCATAAATCTAAAGTAATCTCTGAGTATTAGCTCCAGCAACTGAGGGTGAGAGAGTAAAATGAAATAGCGTCTATAAACATCGCTAGATGTTAAGTTAAAAAATTAAAACAATGTTTATGCTCTTGGAGCAATGCCTCTCACAACCCCATACAAGGTCAACCTCAACACATTAAACTTGTATATCTTGTTTGAAATCCTAGCCTCAAACCCCTGCCTGCTGGGCCCTCAGCAAGCCCAGCAGCCAGGAGGTCGGTCGGCCTTGTCCCCATTCTGCGCTCCATCTTCCGGTTCACACCTCTACCCATAATCCTAGATGCCTGCAGCCATCAGCGACCACCATCCTAGCATGACTGTCCTCTGAGAGGCTCCACCCAGCAGCTAATGGAGGTGGATGCAGAGACCCACAACCAAATATTATGTGGGGGTTCGGGAAGTCTTGTGAAGGAGTTGGGGGAGGGGTTGGGGGATCTAAAGAGGATAGAGACTTCATGGGAAGACCAATAGAGTTGGCTAGCCTGGAGCCTTGAGGGCTCCTGGAGACTGAACCACTAACCAGGGAGTGAACATGGGCTGGACCTGATGTCCTCCTTGACATATGTCAAGGCTGTGCAGCTTGGTCTTCCTGCAGGTCTCATCGAGACTTGAGCAAAAGATGTTCCTGAGTCTGTTGCCTGCCTGTGGATCCTGTTCTCCTAGCTGGGCTGCCTTGTCTGGCCTCAGTAGTAGGGAATGAGCTGGGTCCCTGCAGTGACCTTGGTATGCCAGGGTGAGGTGATAAGAGGGGCTTGCTCTTCACAGAGGAGAAGGGGAGTGGGGAATGGGGACAGGAGCTTTTGTGTTGGGGGTGGGGGCTGGGAGGAGTGGCTGATATTAGAATGTAAAGTGAGTAAATAAATTAATAAAGAAAGAAAAGGAAATCCTAGAAAGGAGGTTCAAGTTCAGCTCCCCCCACACACTTGCCATGGGGTTATTTTATTATTCAAAATAATTTTATTAATTATCTGAAAAGTTAATATGATATATTCTGATCAGATTCACCACTCACTCCTTCCTCTAACTCTCCCAAACCTGCTCTCCCCTATTCCCTTCAACTTCTCGTCATCTTTAATTTTCTTCAATAACCACCAAGTCCTGTTTTGTGTCGTCCCGTCAGACTCCATACCCTTAAAGAAAATTCACTCTCTCCACTCTGTGACCATCGACTGTCTATATCTTCTTAGTCAGGAATGGAATCTCACGCTCTATGCTACTCCACAAACTCCATGCTAGAATGCTGTCTGCCTCAATCTTTGGTGTAAATATAAACTCTATAGACATTTATTTAAATTCTATGACCCAGCCCTCAAGAATCTGCTAATGTGCTCTTGTGTGCTCTCTCTCTCTCTCTCTCTCTCTCTCTCTCCTCCCCACCTCTCTCAGGTTTCTGTCTTTCTACAACAGATGACCATAGCTTTGGAAGTGAGCCATAATGATATGGCTGTTGGAATAAACAATATATACAATATAATGCCATATACAAGAATTTACAGTAAATTGCATGGGGCTAAAGAACCTTCAGTGCCATAGCTAAATAGCATCAAACTAAGCTATGTGTATCAACATTCTACAAAGCAATCACCATAGGTTCAGTCCCTAACAGAGAGAAGGAGAGGGAGGGACGGAAGAAGAGAGGGAGGGAGGAAGGGAGGGAGGGAGGGAGGGAGTGAGGGTGGAAGGAAGGGAGGGAGGGAGGGAGGGAGGGAGACTTTCGCAGACACACAGAAAGTATTGCGTTCTCACTTTCCTCCATAGTCATGAGAATCGTCGCCCTATCTGCTTGTGCTGGCAGCTTGTCAAGACGGCCCGTCCTTGCTGTTCACTCTCTATTATAACGGAAGTCTGCTTGAATAGTCATGGTTCTGTGCTCAGCTTTGTAATTAGACGAAGTGATGAAAATAACTTCTACTTGAGTCCAATTTTCTTGGCACAAAAATAACTCTGTGAGCTCTCTGATGTAATAAATTATAGAAAACCCAAGGTAGGACTAGGTCTAAAAATGGAGTCTGCCTTGAGGCTGATGCCTCTAAGAGACATCGGAACCGTCTTCTACTTTGCTTGATCCTTGTGGGGACTGAGCTGTTGGTTCTGTGACTCTGGAGAGTTTTAGCTGATGACCAGTGGGACATTGTGATGGACTACGTATGCTTGGCCCAAGGAGTAGCACCATTAGGAGATGTGGCCTTGTTGGAGTAGGGGTGGCCTTGTTGGAGTGGGTGTGGCCTTAATGGAGTAGGTGTGTTACTGTGGGTTGGGCTTTAAGACCCTCATTCTAGCTGTCTTGAAGTCAGTCTTCTACTAGTGGCCTTCAGATGAAGATATAGAACTCTCAGTTCTGCCTGCACCATGCCTACTTGGATGCTGCCATGCTTCCCACCTTGATGATAATGAACTGAACCTCTGAACCTGTAAACCAGCCTCAATTAAATGTTGTCCTTATAAGATGTGTCTTGGTCATGGTGTCTGTTCACAGTAGTAAACCCTAACTAAGACAGACATCAAATCTTCTTCAAGCCCAGCACTTAACTTGGACTTGAAATAGCTTGTTCACAGAGCAGGGGATGGAAACAAAGCTTTCTTCAGGCCTGCTGTTTCCATCACTTCTTTCCTTAAAGTACCATATTCACATATGCAGCCCACCGAGTAACAGTGGACCTTGGGATTTGAATCCTCGGCCTCATTTTTTTATTATTAGTTTATGAGTGTTTTATGCAACATATTTTGATAATATTTATGTCCTCTCCTCCAACTCTTCCCAGATCTACCCCTCTTCCATACCTACCAGACTTGTATCTTAAAAAAAAAAATCCTTTAATATCAAATTGTTCTGCCCAAATATTCTTGGATGTGTGGTCTTCCACTGGAGACTAGCCATCGTACCAGGGGCTGTACTCTTAGAGGAAACTATCTCTCCCTCTGTCAGTGTCTAACAGTTGCCAATAGCTCTGCCAATGGCCAGGGGTAAGATTATTCTCTGCTTCACTCTGGGATTTCATATGGCTTGAGTTTGCACAGGTTATGAGCAGGCTGTTAGAACCCTGGCATCCAGTGGGCTGGTCTTTGTTCTGCTGTAATCAACAAACAAACAAAATAAGTAAATAATAACTTCTCTTACATGTGCAGAAAAAAAAAACCTCACATTGTTTAAAAGTGTGACAGGGAGATGATTCTCCCCCCCCCCCCAACTCACTGTCATAAGGTACTAAAATTAGTATCTGAACTTACGCTACAAAACCGCTGTAACTTGATGTAACTCACAAATTAAATTCAGAATGACAGACTGAAATTCCTAGTGGGTCAATTAAGTCTTCTAAACAAATGGAGCTGGATGGGATTCTGGTAGACCAGGCAAGCATGCCAGAGAGTCTAACTAGAATATCTGATATGATTCACATACATACAACCTGGTACAAAACTGTAAAACATGGAGGAGTACTGAAGCTCCCAAGGGCTGGGATACCATCCCTAAAAGTCCCTGGGAAGAGGGGAGTGACCCAGACAGGCAGGGTGCTTTTATTCTCTAAACCCCCCTCTGTGTAGCAGAGACACCAGGGCTCCAGGGCTGGCCCTCATTAGGAAAGTGTAAAGAACTGGGCCAGTCCCTTGCTGAAACACAAAGGCCCTTTGCCTCTTTTGTTGTCTCAGACGCTTCAATGGGCTTCGGAGTTTCAAAGGTTTATTTCCAACCAGGCTAGGATGGATCAGTGCCCAGGGTACTGTGTAGGAAACAGTGTTCCTGTCCACTCAGTAAGCCTGAGCTGGCAGGATTCTGAAGGTTAGAACACAGTGGTTTATGACTTAAGCCATCACGGGAAAGGCAGAGAGCTGGGTGATGAAATTCCACTTTACCCTTCACTTTCAAATCACTATTTATTACTTGGCAACCTTTGAAAGAACATAAACAACTGTTCTTAAAGACTTACTGGACCCCCAGCTCTTAAACATCACACATTCAGGGCAGACAGCATCCTTTGAAAACTAAAAAGGAGCCAAGGCCATCTTAGCTCATCGTGAAATGAGGTGGTGATGGACAGATACATAAAAGCCAAGTTAAGTGAAAGGAAGAGAAAGAAAGGAGCCATTAGGAAGGGGCACCACAACTCAGAAGCAAAGTCACAGAAGGACTGGCAAGAGAGAGGACCAGTGTTATTCCCCTCAGCTTGAGCCAAGTGAGGAGGAAGAGGTAGATGACCAGCATACTGAGAACCCACTAGTCAGGATTGCTACCCTCCGTTACAGCAGAGACAGATAAACCTCACTCCCCCCCCCCCCCCCATACCAGGCAGATAGCAATTGCTTTAAAAGGACAATTCCAAAATGGCAACTTGGTGTCAGATGTAACTCATTCATCCCCCTTATTGTATTTTATAAAAAAGATAAGGAAAGAGGGAACATGTTTGGTGGAGGTGTGAGGTGTGGGGGAAGGGGGTGCCTCCGAGGGCCCATGCTGAGGCATCCCTTCCCCCTGAGAGACCAGCCACATGATGGTATAGTATAGAATAGAGTTTATTCAGGACATGGAAGGGATTTGAGAGGGTTATAGAGACAGAGAAAGGAAGAGAGGGAGAGGGAGAGGGAGAGGGGAGAGAGGGGACAGAGGGGAGAGAAAGGGAGAGGGGAGAAGGGAGAAAAGGGAGAGAAGAGAAGAGAAGAGAAGAGAAGAGAAGAGAAGAGAAGAGAAGAGAAGAGAAGAGAAGAGAAGAGAAGAGAAGAGAAGAGAAGAAGAGGCAGGCCATGAGCATGTGGGGCGTGAATGGGGAGAGAGGGGTAAGGGGCAAGAGGACAGAAGAGAGCAAGAAGGCAAGAGAGTAGAGGAGGAGAGCAGCTTCTTTATATTGAGTCAGGCATACCCGGCTATTGCCAGGTAACTGGGGGCAGAGCCTAGACAAGATGCTAACACCCCTTGCTTTGCTCCCATTTTCCAGGCCTCATTCACACAAATCAACCGTTCACATTTTATTAATTACGTTAACTCTTTCTATCTACTCTTGCTATCTCTTTCACCTATGACCAAGCCATTGAGAAGACACAGGTGTTGGAACTGTGACTGGAATGCACTCAGGTAGATAGCAGATTACTCAAATCGTGAAGCTGGAGTGTCACATAGCCAGCTGGAAAGAACTTGGCCTTCAGACCCAGACAGAACTGGATTTGAACCCCTTTCTAGCCACCTTGTGCCAGTCAGCTGTCTGGTGGTATAACAACATACCTATTAACTTAGCTCTGCTTGTAGCAGCCTGGTTCTCTCCTTCCACATCTCCAGACCCTTACATATTCTTGCTGCAAAATAATTCCAATGTCCTCTGAGCCTTGCTATCAGGCACAACAATAGTAGTGACTCCACTTCTTGGTCCAATTCTCCTATGTTAGTTAGCTTCATGCTGCTGCGATAAAAACATGCGGAAGAAACAACTTAGAAAGGAGAAAATATTTTAGGGAGGCTTGTGGCTTGAGAGGTTTTAGTCTGTGATTGGATAACTCCATTGCTCCATTTTGGACCTGTGTCATGGCAGAGAACACATTACACATAATAGAGCAAAGCTGGGGAGCTCATAGCAGCTGAGAGGGGGGGAGGAAGTGGAGAAGGAGGGAGGGAGGATGGGGGAGTGCTCAAGAAACAGCAAGAGAGACACAGAGAAGAGAGACACAGAGAAGCAGAGACACAATGATGGAGAGACAGAGTCAGACAGACAGACAGACAAAACAAGGCAGACAGAGAGAAACACACCCAACACAATCACAAGCAATTGGAGGTTATTCTGCTCCCGGGTCTGGAGTTGCTGAGGGCAAGGGCCTTCGTGCTGGGTCATACGTGTGCAATGTCATGCTAGGTCATACCTGTGCAATGTCAAATGTGAGGCAGAGACACCGCTGTTCCCACTGCTGTTCTTGGAACCTAGATACCTCTAAAATTATACTTTCCGGTAACATGACCCGGCAGTCAGAGCTCAACATAGGCTCTGCAAAGGATTTCCTAACCATAGCAGACCCCTTATTTAGAAAGCATTCAGAAGGTCAGTAACTCCTGGCTGCAGCAGACTGTTAAAACAACCGTAGGCCTTGAGATAGGTGCGGGGCGGGGGTGGGGAGGTGGAATCCACACTAACACTTAACCTCCTGTGCTCTCTTACTCAACTCTAAGCGAAATATGGCACGTGTGAGGATGGTGGCTGTTAGCTGGTGGTTATAGACCCTGCAAGTCCAGATTCCCCAGATTGAGGAAACTTCAGATCCAAACACACAGAAGAGCCGAGTGGTTCCTAGCTAATGGAACATGACAGCCAATGGCAAAGCCGAGGAAAAACAGAGCAGTTTCCTAACACAGGGAGCTGGCTGCGTGCCTGATTCTGCGCCAAACAATGAAAATGTGTGCGTGCCCAGAAACAACAGAAGTGTCATCTTTTTTTTTCTTTTTTCTTTTTTTGCCTACAATCGTAGTCTTGTGAAAGGCACCATGTCTATTATTATTATTGTTATTATTATTATTATTACGTAATTATTCAGAAGCCAAAGGCCCAGAGCCTTCCTGGAGTTCTTTCCTAAAGGTCTTTAGAATCCCTTTCACTTAGGTAAGCGCGGGAGGAGGAGGGAGAGGGGGATGGGCACAGGACACTACATGCAACAATCCTGCATGTGTCTTCACAGGCCACTACTAGATTGTGTTCTGTGTTATATGACAGTGATGGATGTATCTGTCTCAGCCACTGAGGACTCATTGTGGCACCTTGGCCCTAAGCTCTCTTTCTGAGAAGGCTTTCTCTTGCTCCTCCTTTTCATCTCTCTACATGCTCCCAGTTTGGACAGAAGTGTGCCCTCGGCCTGTAACATTCAAATCAGGCAGAGAGCTCGGCACTATCTGACTAAATCAACTCTGAGAAATGCCTCCTTATCAGACCGTAGGAAACACCGTCTACAAATAAATAAATCAGTGGCTGTGGTTTGCCTGTGTTAGCAATCCTCCTGTCTCCGTTGAAGAGCCTTCATACTGTGGACTGTCATGTCTGCACCCAGGCACAGTCTCTGCTCCTAGCATTTGCAAAGTAGCCAGAGAAGGGAGATTGCAGAAGGATATTCCAGCTCAATTTGGGAGTCGGCAAACATCTGGATAAAAATGAAAGGAGACAGACATGTCAGTTCAAGAGACAGCTGCTTCTTTTCTAACATGTGGGCTTCACATCTGGATTCAGGACAGTTGAATTCTTTATTTCCCTAGGAGAGTGTAAGAGTAAGTATCACAGAGGCTGTTGTCTGTCTGTCTGTCTGTCTGTCTGTCTTTCATTTGAAAGCTTGCTAGGGCATTCTCCTGGTTAGGTTCGCTTGTATTCCGAGCCTTCTTGTGCACCGAAATATTGTTTCTGCCTTTTAAAATGATTTAAAAATCTGCCTTTGGAGACCTGACCTTATTCTAGGCCGGTGTTGCTGGAAATATTTGATTGAAGTAGAGAGGAGGACTGAGAAATACAACAGGTGCTCAGTTTTCTGTTACACCTCTTTTAAAAAATAGTCAGTTTTAGCTCTCATCAGAGAGTGCCAACTTCATCTTGATATTTGCAATCTCCACAGGGATAACTAGAAGGAACATTGTGTTAAGTCATGAGATCCCCAAGTTTTAACTAAGGGTTAAGAAAGTTGTTTAACTAAGTTGTAAGAAAAAGGCAATTATGCAGAAAGAGTACTTCAATTTCTCTAGAGCAGTGGTTCTCAAACTTCTGAAAGCCTGCAACCCTTTAACATAGCTCCTCCCATTGTGAAAATCTCCCTGCCCCCCAACCATAAAGTTATTTTCACTGCTATTTCAAAGCTGATTTTGCTACTGTCGTGAATGTAAATACCTGATATGTGACCAGTATAAAAGGGCTGGGTCACAACCCACAGGTTGAGAACCACTGCCCTAGTGGGTTAAACCTGGGCAGGTTGTTATTTTGGTCCTTTATGGAGAAACCCATTTTATCCCGCACTCTGTCCACGTGTTGTATGTGAGATGTGATGGGTACCCAGGCACCCAGGCGACAAAGTAAGCTGTCATTCTGATATATAAGGAAATTCTGTATGGAGTGATGGGTGTCCTAGCACCCAGGGGAAGGGTGAGCTGATCTCCAAGTTTCCACACAATCAGTCTGTCCACTGGGGACACACAAGAGGCAACCTGGAGCTTGTAGGAGGCTCTTAGGTATGGTTACCGCCAAAGTCAGCTCAAGGGCAGGAGTGGATACTGTTTAGTTTTCTCTATTTGGAAACAGAAGACGCAGGAGCAACTATCTTATAGACAGTGGCAAGTGATGAACAGCCACAGGAATATGCTTTCTTAATGAGAGACAGGTCCTACCTCCAACTACTGCTTGAAGGAGGTTTAGGTGCTGAATGGCAATGCTCGACAAACACCTGCTTAACAGGAGCAGTATAGCCAACAGAGGATGGGTTAGATTGAGGTCTGGGCATACTGAGGCTCTCTTATGCCCCACTCACAGTTTGTGGAAGGCGAGCTCTCAAGGTTTATCAGTTGGTTCACCCATTCTTTCGGCATGAGAGGGTACTGCCATCCTGACAGCTTCATGAGATAACAGCAACAGAGACTATACCAGGAAAACGCACCTGTATGCAGCACCTTCCCCTGCTACACGTCTGCATTCAACCACAATCGAATGATGCATTTTAATAGTCTATTTATATGATAAACGTCCATACAGAAGCACCCTGTGTAGATAGTTATTGAAGATACTGCCCTTTTTTTTGGTTTCAGTACATTTACTCTTATGATAAACATAAACGCCAGAAGGAAACCCTATCTCTTTGAAAGATGAGGGTTTTCCGTGTTATTGGAATATGAGTTCTATCTAATTTTATTTACTTCCTTGCCCTTTCTTTGGGTTGCTATCAGGAACTTGGACTCTGATACGCACTTAGTCACTGTCACCTGCTCACCTTGCTTTATCTCCATATTTCTTTATCTTGCTCCTACAAACATCCCAAACAAAGAAGAGATCCTCTCTGGAGAGATTTGTGTTTCAGAAGGTCACCTAAATGCAAGTGGAGAAGCGTGACCCTCTAGGTGAAGTCACTGGGGACCCAAGGCCTGCCTCTTTTCTTTATGTGATGGTCAAACTCATTTTCCTGTTGACTTTAATCTCCATATTGTAATAAATTGACTTTTATTTCAAGATACTTAAAAATTACTTTGGGAAGGAGAAAGATGATAAACTATTAAAGGTCATGAATTATAAATATTTGGCCTCAAGACTTCAGCAACCATGCCATCTCTCTAGGACACGCATGAGAGCCATCACCAGACCAAAGTGGCTATGGAGAAATGCCAACCTGCGGGAAGTTGCTGTAGCTCTTCATAAACAAACCATACTTCAGATGGATCGCACTTGGGACCAGTGACCTGAACAAGCACAGGAAGAAAACCGAGAGATTGTAATTATTTTTAACTTTCTCCTGTGTAGAGAAAGCAGAAGCTGGGTTGAGTTTCCTTCCAACTGAGCAGATACCGACATCTTCTGAGACACATAGCAGAACACGGGCCACAGTTAAATTGTACCCCAGCCCTCCCAGTTCTTCTGTGGATGCTTCTGAGCACTGTCAACTCCTGCAACCAGACTGAACAGCCCCAGCATCCCCATGTCTCGAAAACCTCTTTTCTTAGCTGATCTCAGATTCCTTGGTGCTGAGCCAGAGTGGTTCAAGACTATAGCATTGTGGGAAGGAGGAAGCTGTTGTTCCAGAGGAGGAGCCGGAGAAGAACATGGTTCTAACTGAGAGTGTCCGAGAGAAGCAGAGAGGGCTGGTGTGTTTTTCTGAGATGAAGTAGAGAATGGTGGATAATAGAACTTTGGGGAATGTTTTTAAAATGTCTGCATGTACAGGCCAGGAGGAACTATCACAGATCAGAAGCTCAGCACTGATTCTAGAAAGGTCTACGGGAGTATCCAGTGTGGATTAAAGGCTATGAAGTTAATGCCAAGTACTGAAACCAAGGAGCTGTTATATAAGTCAAACCACAGGATCCGATATCCTCTTCTGGTGTGTCTGAAGACAGCTACAGTGTACTCATTTACATAGATAGATAGATAGATAGATAGATAGATAGATAGATAGATAGATAGATAGATCTTTTTTAAAAAATTAAAACGAGGGGCCCAAGAGGTGGCTCAGCAGTTAAGAGTACTTGCTGTTTTTGCAAAGAACTGAGTTCAGTTCCCAATATTCATGTGAAGGCTCACAACTACCTGTAATTCCAGTTCCAGAAAAGCCCACACTCTCTTCTGATGTATGTAGGCTCCTGCACACACACAGCATGTATACATATACAAAGGCACACACTCGGACACAAACACAATACATAAATACTTTTAAAAGAATCTAAGCCAGTGAGCTTTTATTGAAGCATCATATACTATCAGTATCTAATATCTTCCAGTCAAATAGCAATAAGCTCCTCTTTCTTGTTTTGCTTTTTGCTTTTTATTTGTTTGTTGTGACTAGTTGTTTTTTATTTTATTTTATTTTACTTTTTGGATTTTCGAGACAGGGTTTCTCTGTATAGCCCTGGCTGTCCTGGAACTCACTTTAGACCAGGCTGGCCTCAAACTCAGAAATCCGCCTGCCTCTGGCGCCCGAGTGCTGGGATTAAAGGCATGCGCCACCATGCCTGGCCGTGTTTTTTCTTTGTTTTTTTTTTTTTTTTTTTTTCTTTTTTTGAGACCGGTGTTATTTTGTAACCCAGGCTGACCTGGAACTTGTGACAATACACCTTTGTGCATAGACTAAAAGACCTAAGCCACCATGCCTGGCCTTCAAATGCCACCATCTAAGATTAGCTTTTATTCAAATTTCTGATAACCCGAAGTAATGTGGACTCTTTAGTGGGACAACATTACCATTAGGTAACAAAACCAACACATCTGAAGCATGCGCTTTTTCATTTACCTGCTTTAAATCTTCCACGGCTGCCATCGCTCATTGAGTTCACCATGTTCTGCTCACTGTGCTACAGGAAGGCTCCCTGTGGACACCAGCAATTGAAGGAGAGCCGAGTCCTGGTTTTGAACAGTGCCTTTTAAACTTTAATATGCTGGGTGCACACACACACACACACACACACACACACACACACACACACACACGCACACGCACGCGCACGCACACGCGCACGCACACGCGCACGCACACACAAGCACACGGATGACCTGGCACCCTTGATAAAGTGTGCTTCTTACTCAGAGGGGCTGGGGTCATGCAAGGTCACAGCAGCTTTCCAGCGATGAGGAAGCAGGGCTGAGCTTTAAGCATTAAACTCTAGTGTGGTGGAAACAGGTCTGAGAAGGGCTTCAGGAGGAAACAGAGCGTGTGACGTGTTACCCTGGAGAGATCTTTATAGCAGTTTATGTTCAAATGCCACATTCAGTCAGATAAACAGGGGTGGGGTGGGGGAGGGGCGGTGGGCGGGTGGCTGGAGGATTTCATTCCGTCTTACGATTTCCTTCTTCATCTGCACGGCTGCTTGGCACAAGTGTCCTGAGTTTCTGGAGCCCAGAGTCCAACCCTGTTCTCTACAGTACTAGGACTGGATCTGAAAGGGCCAGTATGGGCTGTGGTTTCCCCAGGTTTCACGGAAAGAGGTCGTTATTTCTCTTTTGAAACTGTCATGAGAGTAAGTAAGAGCCTAGTCATGAGTTACAAACTCCCAAGACAAGATTCCTACCTGCATGACTCTTGGGGCAGGATTCCATTATCCTAATATGTTTCAAAGATGGAGACGGGGTGAGTAGGTGATCAATTGCCTGCAGATGTGATTCGGTTTGATTCGTACTGCCTCAGATCAAAAGCACGGAGACTGCTCCATGGAACGGATGTCACACAACACAACACAACACAACACAACACACCACAACACAACACTAAAACCTTCCTCAGGTCGTAAGGCTTAACCAGATCCTTATATAAATACACACCAGAGCAGTGCTTGTCATTTATTATCCAGGGCTGATTGTTTAGCCTCTCTTTGCAGTTTTGAAGAGTGTGCAGCTAGACTGCAGAAGACCCTAATCCTGGACTGGACGTGACTTTACACATTTAAGATTCATTTGAAGCGTCCTGATTTGGTGTTTAGAGGATAAACTATTCGTTCTGAAACGTTGGGGTCCCTGGCACTATTGTCTCTTCTTGGTTTCACTTAGCTCCTTAAATGAGTCGTTTCCATTTGAATCAAGCCAAGGCTTGAAGCTATGATGGCCCAGGGCAAGCACAAGAACCCACCTCCCTTTGGTTTATACACAACTGACCCTCTGTTCTGAAACAGCCTCCAGTTTGTCTTCCATGCTGGCTACTGTGAAGGTAAAACATAACCATGTGTTAAGTTGTAACTTGCTTACTTGTTCTTTTACTATCAGTGGAAAGTTAATGAAATTCAACTGTTTTCTCACCAAATACTTTGGTTGTAATATTTAACTTCCAATTTGCTTCTGAGGCCAGGTCCATGAGGAAACTTTTCTCATATCTTGACATTAAATAGCCAGGGTTGTTTGGGGGTGTTGACCTCCACTATCAATATTGTAAATGAAATGGTTTGTAGGGTATTTATAAAAGTCTAGATCTTCAGCAACTTACTGCATCCTTGATTAGTGGGCATTCAGGGTGTGCCTGGGACATTTCCAAGCCCTGCCCCAATGTTATTAATTAACATCTAGCCCACTGAGTGAGACTTTTGCCTAAACAGATTTGGGATTACAACCTCAGACAAGGAAATGGCTGCAGCTGACTGAAAAACGGAAGGACCCATGACTTCACAACTTAAGGGCTCTGAACTGTGTTCTGGAGAAGGAACATCTACATAACTGTCTCCTATAGGACTTGCTTACAAACCCAATCCCCACCTCCTGTAACCAGGCAAGACTTCCAATGGAGGGGTGGGGACACCACAAAACCTTTGACCCCAAATCTGTCCTGCCTACAAGATGTGCAGGGATAAAGATGGAACAGAGACGGAGGGAATAGTCGACCAATGGCTGGCCCAACTTCAGACCCATCCCATGAGAGAGAGCCAACTCCTGACACTATTAATGATATTCTGCTATGTTTGCAGACAGGAGCTTAACAAAAGTGTCCTCTAAGAGGCTTCACCCAGCAGCTAATGGAAACAGATACAGAGACCTGCAGTCAAACATTAGTCGGAGCTCTGGGAGTCTTGTGGAAGAAGGGAAGGAAGGACTGAAGGAGCCAGAGAGGTAAAAAATACGACAAGAAAACCTACAGAATCAACTAACCTGGGCCCATATGGGCTCACGTGGGACTGAGCCACCAACCAGAGAGCATGCATGGGACCAACCTAGGCCTTTCATACATATGTAACTGATGTGCAGCTTGCTCTTCTTGTGGGACCCCTAACAACTGGAGCAGGGACTGTCTCTGACTCTGTTGCTGCCTTTGGATCCCTATTTCCTAACTGAGCTGCCTTGCCTAGCCTTAACAGGAGAAGATACACGTTAAGTCCTACTGCAACTAGATTTGCCAAGGTGGGCTGATATCTGTGGGAGGCCTTCTCTTCTCCGAGGAGAAAGAATGGGGGAGGCAGGGGAAGGGGAGGAGAGAGGAGGGCAGAGGAAGGGACCAGGGAGGAGAGGAGGAAGGGAAAGCTTTGATTGAGATGTAAATTACTTACTTACTTACTTAATTAATTAATTAATGGGAAATATCCCAAACCATATGCTTAGATTTATTAAGTGCCCCTGAAATACAATACCTCAGAATCTCTGCTAAGATGTCCTCTTGGCATTGGTCACTGGACAGCCAATGACTGAAGGTGGATAAGAAGAAATGGCATCAGAGTCAGGTCTAACAATGTAGGGAAGAAAGTCAAGAGGGTCAGCCCCACAGCTCAATAGAGTGAGTACATATTCATACGTGTCCCCTTTCCAGTCCCTCAGAAGTGAATGCTGACAACTTCCTGTCTGGGTTGGCAATCCCCCTTTGCCTATCCCAGGGCATAGCTGATACACAGACAGGTCAGGTGGCTCCAAGTCACTTGTTAGGTTCGGGCACATTTCCCTGGATTTGGCAGAGGTTAATCTTTGAGGGAAGAGAGCCTTAAATTCAGACTTTAGTAACAATTATCTATTCTGTTTGCAGGGTGAATTTCCCAGCGTATTACAAGATGATTGCTGTTCAGTGTTTTTCTTTTGTTGGTGATGCTCTGATTTTTAGCTTATCAGTTATTTACTTCCAGATAATGAGGGTCCTTGTTAACTTTCTGGCAAAAGCTGAAACAGCAAATATTTCTTATAATCACATGTATAGTCATACAAATATTATAACCCTTTCACTTGCTGATTGGAGAAAACGGTGAAATAAGTACACTGGATTAGGCTTGATCTCGCAGAACTTCTTTTAAAGCACAGGCTCTGGGTCATGATGAGACCGTCTTACCAAGGCAGCTGTCTTGTCCAGACAGCTCCTCCTCAATCAAAACAGTCACGCTCTAGACACACTTTCAAACTGCCAAGAGGACACACAAGGATGTCTGTGTCTCCAACAGCCTTTATTGAGCCAGGAGACTCTGACATCTCTGTTGTGATGTCTATATTAGTCAGCCACTAACCAGTCACTTCTCATCACCCCCTGCATGTCCGCATTGCACTCTCCGTGTTAGCAGATCAGGATCTTCATCGGGCATAAATATTTCATGCCCCCAAACAACATTAATATAGCAATCATTTACTTCCTGCTTGTACAGAGTCTATGCTATCCAGCTGGTTGTGTAGTCTCTAAGATTGTCCCAAATGGAAAGAGCTATCAAGAGGATTTGAAAGATGTATTTGGCTAATACTGGCTTTTAGTCATAGCTTGCTAACCAGAACCCAGTACACAACCTTAATGCTGAATGTCTGGGAAGCAGGAGGTTGTGGTTGGAGACTCATAGAATTGGCAATGAGAAAGGAGACAAGGCTTGAGAGTAACTCTTGGCCTCGCAGAGATTTGAACCTATTAGGGTGATAGGAAGAGAGGCACCTGGGAATGAGCAAACTCCTCTCCAATTCATTTTTATGCAGTGAGGGTTTATGATTCACCCAGCAATCATTAGACAGCTACTTTTTCCTAAGGTCTGACCCATGTACTGTGTGTCAAACACATCTAACTCTCAATATCACTTTTCAAAGAGGAACAAAGACAGGAGAAGGTACTTTGCTGCCCAAACACAGCAGCGAGCACCACGGTAGACATATTAGCTTCCTAGATTTGCTGTGACAAAGGTTCTAGCCAGGGTGGCTTCAAGCAGCAAAGTTATGTTGTTACCATTCTGAAAGTCAGAAGTCTTAAAGGGTCAGCAGGACCACATTCCCTCTAGGCAGACTCTTGCCTTGACCTGGCCTCAGTTCTAGGGTAGCCATCCATCTTTGCCTGGTAGATATAATCTCCCTCATCTGCTTTTCTTCAATCCTGTGTGCCTCATGTGGCCTTTTTCTCTTATGAAGATAAGTCATACTGGATTAGGGCCCTCTTTCCAAAGAGGCCACATTGGCAGGTACTGTGGATTAGGACCTCAATGTCTGTCAGCAGTGTACAACTGCAGCCATAAAAGAAGTGATTTCAGAATGTCTGGGAAAATCACAGGAACAATATTCAGGCTAGAAAAAATCTAGGGAGATCATGTCTAAGCAAAGCCCTTCAGTACCTGCAGTGAACACGTGAAGTGAAAAGTCAGATTGACATTCCAGATGGCCACCAGCAGGTTCAAGGCCAGTGTGCACACGTAGGGTTCAGTATGCAGGAAGATGGTGTTCTGGGGAGGTGTAATGGCTAGATTATGCATCAGCTTGGATGGCCAGGATAACAGATCAAATGTTATCTCTGAGTATGTTTATGAGGGCGTTTTCAAAAGAGACTGGATTGTAACAGTGCACAGTGAGAAGAAACCCTGCCCTATGCATGAACTTGGTAGGGGAAGCTCTGTCCAGTCCCTTCTGATTGCAAGCAGAACAGGTTTTCTTTGTCCTCTGAGACACCTATCTGCTTCTGCACCCAGACCTTGGGGCTCCTGGTTGTCGGCTTTTGGATCTTACACAGCTCAGGTGACATCCTCAACCCCTGCCAGTCCTCAGCACTTTACTCAAGGTCTCAGGCCCTTCATACTTCACTGAATCCACCGACTTCTCTGCTTCTCTGGCCTTGGAACTCGACCTCAGTGAGCTGCCAGCTTTTTTTTGTTCTCACGCTGGAAGATGGCCTTTTGTAGCCTCTGCAATTTCGAGAGCTGGTTCATATAATAAAATATTTCTTAAAAATCTATTATATGTCTATCATCTACTTACCTACTGACTGTCTGTCTGTCTGTCTGTCTGTCTGTCTGTCTCTGTTTATCTACCTATCCATCTATTGGTCTATCTGTCTCTCTGTCGTTATCTATCTGTCTCTTTCTGTCTGTCTGTCTGTCTGTCTGTATGTATGTATGATGTATCTATCTATTGGTCTGTCTCTGTTTCTATCTATCTATCTGTTGTTCTTACTGTTACTCCAGGGTATTCAAGTCCAGAAATACAGACTCACCAAAAAGGCCCAAGTTGTGACTCTGCTTACCTGGCTCTGAAATGCCTTGGTCATCTTTTCATTCAATTAGCCAAGCATTGAGAGGTTTTTCAGAGCTTCTGTGGATGGAAGTACAACTAAGCATAGGGAGGAGAATTAAAAACAAAACAAAAACAAAACTAAAATAATCGTGTAAAAAAGGATGCTGACTTAGTGACCAAAAGGAAACCTTAAATATCTGATGACCTCAGTAGACACCACCCACCCACTCACTCAGGGAGCACTCTTGAGAAATTCTTTATGCCTTTTTTAACTAATCCTTTGGACCCTATTGGAGGTACCTGGTTCAATTTATCTCCTAAGACCAGACATATTAATAGGGTCTTCATAGTAATCTTAAATATGGGGGTAAATTCTTGAATGGAATCTCAGTGAAAGAAATCAGAGAATCGGAGAGGTTAAAGGTGTTTATTAGGGGCGTGGGGGGCATAGGAAGAGGGGAGGGGAGGCTGAGCTTGCCCTGTGTGGCAAAGACAGTTCAAGCCTGCAATCAGCGGGAGAGAGAGGATGGGGTGGTGAAGACAGAAGGCAGCTTTAGCAGCTAATATGCAAAGCCTCTACAGTGTTCCCAGAATGGTACTCCTGTCTCAAGTGGTGCCTCCTCAGTTTAGGAAGGAGGAGGGTGATTGGTCCAACAGTGTTCCCTTGGTGAGTGACTGTTGAGCCCTCTCTGGGGATGAGGAGGACACCAATCCAAGGAGTGTTCCCTGAGTGAGTGGGTGAGTGGTGTCTACTGAGGTCATCAGATCCTTAAGGTTTCCTTTTGGTCAGTGAGTCAGCATCTTTCTTTAAACACCTATTTTAGGTTTTTTTTTTTCTTTTTAATTTCCATGAGGAAAATGAGGGTGCTTTTCAAAGAAAAGAAAGATCATTCTAACTCTGTAATAGTGGAGACTAATTGTAGTCTTAATAGAAGGCATCATGGAGCCAAGTGTTGTCCAGAGATGGGAGTCTGTGCCCATGGCCCATTATCATGGTTGGTTTTATGTCAACGTGACACAAGCTAGAGTTATCTATAAGGCGGGAACCTCAGCTGAGAAAATGGCCCCATACGATCCAGCATATTCTTAATTCATGATTGATCGGGAAAGGACCAGCCCAGTGTGAGTGGTGCCATCCCTGGGCTGGTGGTCCTGGGTTCTATAAGAAAGCAAGCAGAGCAAGCTATGAGGAGCAAGCCAGTAAGCAGCATCCCTCCATGGCCTCTGCATCAGCTTCTGCTCCAGGTTCCAGCCCTGCTTGAATTCTAGCTGTGACTTCCTTTAGTCATGGACTTATATATGGAAGTGTAAGCCAAATAAACCCTTTCCTCCCCAACTTGATTTTGGTCATGGTGTTTCACTACAGCAATAGTAACCCTAATTAGGACAGAAGTTGCTAAAAGAACAGTGGACCACAGCTGTGACAGCCCGACCATGTTGTTCAGGGGAGGACAGGAAAGGACTTCGGAACTTGGCGCTTTGAGAATTGGGTGAGCTTTTCTGCAGGTGCTTGGAAGAGAAGAATGTTGAGCAGTATAGATGATGGAGGCCCGGCTTGTGAAGTCTCAGAGGGAAGCAAAGACTCTACAGGGCCTTTTGTGTGGAGAATCTGTGGTTCTGGTCAGCTGGAGCTGAAGAGTCAGCTTTGATTAACAAGAGACAAGAACCACTGAAGTGAAACCTTTGTTTTGCTGAGACAATGGATGCTGGTCAGCTGGGGCTGAAGAATCAGCCCTGATTAAGAAGAGACAAGCATCACTGAGGTGAAACTTCTGGGAAGTGGTTCCTGAGAGTTAGCACCGGCAAGCCGTGTTCCAAAGGCGGCTGAAATTGTATCTTGTCCTGGCAGCTGAACTTGGTAATGTAAGGCTCTCCCAGGAGGTGCTGGTTTTGAAGGTGGGAAGGGCATGGAGACCAGCTGAGGCTTGGCACTGTGGAGTAGGGTAGGAGTTCCCAAAGAGAGTCCAGGAGAGGCTATTGGTGAAAGTGCACCCCAGTTACAGCAAGAGACCCTAGTATTTTAGAGATGCTAGTATCATAGCCTGACCAGCAAGAACAGCAACAGTGGTGGAATGGAGCCAGCCTGAGCCTAGAATATCATAGAATAGGAGACAAGAAGTGACACCAGCCCCTTGGAGGAGCCCATGAGATCGTGAGTGAATCTTCAATAATTGGCCTTGGAGTTATTTATACTGTTGGAGTTAGGTTTTTTGCTTTGTTCAGATTGTTACTGTGCCCTGGTTCTTTGCCTCTTGAAATAAGAAAGTATTTGACTTATTTTTAGTTTATAGGAGCCCATAGTTGAGAGACTGAATTTTAAAAGAGAATTTAGGTTTTAAAAAGGATTTTTTGGATCTTTTAAAGAGACCAAATTTTAAAGTGTTCGAATCCTTAAAGTTCATGCGACTTTTAAAGTTTGTGAAATGCTTTATTTATACTGCGATGTCGATATTAATGTGTGATCTTGGAGATGAACAAGAAAGGAAAGGTTTTGGTTTCAAAGTGATATGTTTGTGTGTCAATTTTCAAAGTGATATGTTTGTGTGTCAATTCAACAGTCCTGGCTAGTTTTTATGTCAACCTGACACAAGCTAGAGTCATCTGAAAGGAGGGTACCTCAGTTAAGACATGCCTCCATAGCATCCACCTATAGGGCATTTTCTTAATTACTGGTTGATAGGGGGAGGGCCCAGCCCTTTTGTGGGTGGGGCCATCCCTGGGCTGGTGGTCCTGGGTTCTTAAGAAAGCAGGCTGAGCAAGCCATGAGGAACAAGCAAGTAAGCAGCATCCCTCCATGGCCTCTGCATCGGCTCCTGCCTCCAGGTTCCTGCCCTGTTAGGTTCCTGTCCTGACTTCCTTTGATGATGAACAGTGATGTGGAAGTGTGAGCCAGATTAACTCTTTCCTCCCCAACTTTTGGTCATGGTATTTCATCATACCCTAACTTGGTGTGACAGTGGGCACTGGTCTTCACCAGGCCTTGCTTTCCTTGGTTAAACAGAATGCCACAGGAGGCTTTCTTGAATGAGACTTTCATCTCTGTTGTTCTAAAATAGTCTTTTCTAACTGTGTTATTACTGTTACCCCAGGGTACTCAAGTCCAGGAATGCAGACTCACCAAAAAGACTCAAGTTGTGACTCTGCTTGCTTGCGGGGCTCTGAAATGCCTTGGTGATCTTTTTAATTCAATTAGCCAAACATTCAGAGGTTTGTCAGAGCCTCTGCGGGTAGAAATGCCACTAAGCTTAGGTGCCAATTCCTTATGCCTTTTAAAAATAATCCTTTGGACCCTATTGGAGGGAGATACCTGATTCAATTATAAGACCAGAAATTTTAGAGGGTCTTCATAAAAATTATATATATATAATATGTATTATATATTATATAATATACTATATTATATAATATATAATACATATTATATATATTATATTATATATGATATTATATATTATATATTATATATACATATTATATAATATGTATATATAATATATACACACACATGCATTAATTCTATGAAACCAGGAAAGACACAGCCACAGGTAAGTGACACATGAGAACAAGCCATGATTGTCTTCTTTGGATGTTCTAAATATGTTAGATGGTCCTTCTTCTCCCAAGACTGTAAGCATATGCTGGAGATACAATTTTAATGTCTTTATCTGGAGGTCCTGATTGACAGACAGTTCATGTGCAATGATTGTCTCTACTTTAGTAACAGTTGCCAGAATTTTATTACAAAATTAGTTTTTTCTCTATTGCACTATGAGTGAGTCACTACCAGGGTACACAGTAGAGAAAATCAGAGGCCACAGAGGGACATTTTAGAGGCAGGGGCCAGGACCTGACTCAATGTAGACATTGGGTGGCTTTCCATCACCAAGTGAGGGGGCCCAGGTTTTGCCTTGTTTGTCTGCCTTGAGCCATCTGAGAAGCCACAGCACCATGGGAACAGTGAATGCTGTGGTATAGCAGGCATTTAAGCATCTATTACAGGGAGATGAAAAGAATATTAGATGTGGCTGGGCATAAGAGAGAAGCATGAGGCAGAGGATGATGTTTAGAGGCGGGTGGGACACCTTCTTGCTGGTGGGAGTAACCTGTGTGGCTGGTGGGGGTTATGGCTGTCATGAACTACACCTCAGATTCAATTATGAGGGGACCTAGGACCATCCCTCTTTTTCTTCAGTCATCTGCGGTGATCTCAGAGCATCAGGCAGAGTTTTGAGAACTTGGAAGCAAATGCAGCTCTTAATAAATCCAGCTTATTTTGTGGTCAGTGAATCTATCCCCTCTTCCTGAAATCCACCTTGGCTTATACCAGGATGAACTGCCTCCAAGTCAAGTCCATTCTCTGTGTGCCTCCCCGCCCCCCCCCCCCCCCCCCCAGCCTTGAATAGGCTCTTGGAGGGTTTTACAACCTGGCCTGGAGTTGCCTGGCCTGAGTTGCAATTTCCCATGGAACCTTGAGAAGTTGACCACCTGCTGAGCTTGCTTTGCGGCTCAATCCAGCTAAAACAAAGGATGGGTCTTTGGGCTTTGCCTATATAAATGCAGAGCTGAAAATTAAACTTTGAGCCTTTGTCTTGGCTTCATTGTCTCTTTCCTGCCATCCTTTTTCATTCCCAGTCTCCCTTTCAGGTGTACCCAGTTCTCAGTGGCTGCTGGACAGCTACAGTCCTCCAGGAAATATTTCATAAAGATGGTTTATTTGTTCTATCCCCTTGTCCCAGTGCCACTGTAGAACAGACAGGCACTGTCTTGATGTTAGAGATGAGGACCCTGAGTGTGCTACTCAGGTTTGGCCTAGCCACAGAGGCTTATGGGAGTGCCATCCTTCCCTCTGCCATGCTGACACACAGGTCTGGGTGTGGAGAGCTATGCACCCACTGTTTCCTCTCCTAGACAAAAAGTACAAGAAACCAGAAATGACATGTCTAATTCCGCTGTTTCTACATAGCTGATGTAAGGAGAGCTGTTGACAGCAGATCTGAGGACAGGAAGTTCCAAAGGGGGCCTTTAATCCAGAGGTAATGGTATCATCCACTGTGGGAAGATTACGGTGTACCTTGTCCTCGATAGCAGCAGCCTTTGCTAGAAAGCACCTATTGCCACAACACAGCAAGAGCAGGCCCTCTTTCCTACAGGCTACAGGGATCAAAGCAACTCCATGTTGGGCAGAAATGAGTTTTTGAAAAAGCACCCTTTATTGTCTATCTCCATTTGCCATGCTGAGGACTAGGCTGCTATTTTCTTCCAAGCCTCTGGTGCAGACTCTTAGGCATCAGTGAACACAACCCCAGCCTTCTGGAAGGAATCAGCTACACTGCCAGCTTCAGACCATACAGGGCTTGGATGAGGGCAGAAGTTCAAAGTTCCAGGAAATGACTTTTAAGGAAGTCAGCATAGGGGCTGGGGAGGTGGCGTTTGCCACACCCCCATGAGTTCAGGTTCCCAGAAACCTATATAAATGCTGAATGAGTCAGCACATGCACCCGAACATGCAAACATGCACCCGAACATGCAAACATGCACACACAAACATGCACACACCAAAAACATGTGAACACGTGCAAAACAGGCAAGCAAGACAAGCCAGTATGCACTCATACCTGAATCAGACCAGGCGCGGCCGCTGTGCACACACAAAAGTGTGCAGCTGGATAGGTGCATAAGTGCTGCAGGGTACGTAGTAGCCTGTTTAGACTTCAGAAGTACCCAAACCATTGGTTAGACGTGAACAGCCAAGACGGAGGAATGGCGAGATGGCACTGTTGAATAGAACCGTTAGAAGTCCAGGCAGCAAACTGACCACTTCTGCAACCCCCCAGGTTGCTAACAGTACTATGTGTTCTTTTAAAACGCAGTTCCGTGGGGAGTTTTACAGATGGAATTCGCTAACAGTGAGTTGAAGCTCAACCTTTGTTTTAGTCCATTTCTCACACTGGATACTCGTGATGAATGAATTTTGGTCTTCTCCTTGTTTAGTCTTTTCTTTTATTTTCCAGTCCTGAGGGTAGGGTTGAGGGCTGAGGGCCTCTTATATACTAGGCAAGCACCCGCAGGTAAATTTTAGAAGCATTTCTGCCACCCTTAAAAAAACCTTCATCTCATTCTTCATAGTAGTCTATAGATTTAATTCCCACCTCCACCCCATCCCTCAACCACCACCAACCTGCATTGTGTGTCTACAGATGTGCTGTTGTTTGTTTGTTTGTTTGTTTCAAATTAGTAGAATCTTAAAATATGCCATCTTGCAACTGGAATCTTTTGCCTAGTAAAATATTTTTGAAGTTTGTCAATACTGCAGGAGGGACCAGTTGTTTTCCCCCTTTATACTGCTCAGTAATTTTCTACTATATAATATACGCTGTGTCTACCCATTTACCTGTTGGTAGTTCTCCAGTTACTTTCCTATTTGGGACTCTTATGAACAGTATAAAACACTGGTATTCAAGTAATTCGTTGGCTACATATTTTCTTTTTAATTTCTCTTAAGAATATACCTAGAAGTAAACTGTTTTCTTAGTTTTTTTTTTCTTTCTTTCTTATTTCATATGTGATGCTGTCAGAATGGCTGTTCAGGTCCCTGGATATGCCATCTGATTTACTCTTTGGAAAGCCTAGAAGTCATTCAGATAGCAAAGAGGTGTTTCACTGGAGAGTCCCTCCAAGGTGAGACAAAAAAAAAATCTGTCAGAAAACTATTGCAGGGAACATATCAATCAGCATCATATCAATCATATCATATCATATCATATCAATCAGCAGAGGAAAAACAACTGAAAATTTTGGCTGTCTGTTTCTTCCTGTCTTCTAGTCTCATGCCAGTGCATTCTCTTAAGCAAATCTAGCCAGAAATCAGTTGGCAAGCATATCTAGAAACCTCAAGCAGGTGGGACCAGGGCAAACCCTAAGTCTAGCTCCTCTCTAAGACTCTGCCCACTCTATACCTAAGCATGATTTTAAGCCTCTGGGGTCTCTGAGAATCACCCAAAAAAATTTAAATAATTGTATAGATACCCTCCTGTCTCAGCTGCACAATGTCCTGGGTCAGGGCCCAATGACGCTTCATATTATAAAGTAATTTGGGCCTTTAGGGATAGACCTCAGAACAGCTATTCACTAACCACCAAGGCCCCTTGATCAAGAGCAAACTCAGTTACAGTTGTCAGCCAGCCTAGGTTTGTGTATCTCTTTCCCAATTAGGGTTTATTGAAGCACCTCCGACCCTTAGATAACGGTTGGCAAAGGATCCTAACACTTGCTCCAAGCCACACAACACAGACTGGACTCAAACTTTTGTGTCCCGGAATTCATGCTCTTTCTCATTGCTGCAGGAAAATTTTCTTCAGTGTCAGTACAGTGTCTGTTCCTAAAAAGGTATCTACTCCAAAACTGAAATGATTTCTAAGTGATGGTATTTGGACCTCCCATTCCAGGAAGCATACTGTCTTCTGGTCTCACAATGGCCACAGTGCCCCTCCTCTTCATCTCTAGTGATTGGTGGGGGAGGAGGAGGCTTTCTCTGACCTCAAATGCAGTTCCCCTCCTGTTCCTTCATCACAGGGAAATCATAAATGAGGGGAAGACGCTGACCTCTTTTTTTTGGGGGGGGGTAGGGGGACGGGTGGGATTGGGGACTCTATAACCAGATTCTTTTAAGCTCAGTTTTCTGGAAGTCTTAATTGTTTTTCAGTTTTTGTTGGACTGGGTTCTCAGTTTTGCTATCTCTAGGTCTGCAGTTGTTGTCTCTCCTGGCCTTAACCCATGGCCAAATGGCCTTTGTAGAAGCATGGGTTTCTCTGCTTCTCTTTGTGTGCTTGGCATTGGGAGGAGGGATATGACTGTATGTGAGTGTGTGTATGTGTGGGTAGGTGTGAAGGGCAGAGGAAGACTTTGGGACTCGTGCATTAGGTGCCATCTAATTATGTTGTCGTTGAGATTGCATCTCCCACTGGTACATGACTGGGCTGCCTGACCAATGAGTCCTATGGATCCACCTCCTAGCCCTGGAGTTAGAGGACTTTACCAGGCTAAAACAGTACTTTATGAGAGTATCAAACTAAGCCCTGTTCTCACAGGGCAAGTGCTCCGTTTATCAACTGAGTGGTCCTCCCAACTTGACTTCTTTTAGGGGAATCTTTCACAAGAAGTTAATGGGTCTTGTATGCAAATAAAACCATAGTGAGGTTTTGTTTTGTTTTTTGTTTTTTTGTGCATGTGTATTTGTTTTATTTATGCAAGGTCACCCGTGCGCAGGTGCACAAGGGAGCAGCACACAGACGTGGAGGTCGGAGGTTCCTGTCGGGAGGGGGGGCTTCTTTACTTTCTATCTACCTGACAAATGGAAGCAGTGGTCTCTACTAAATCCAGAGCTTGCTCATATGGTAAATCTAGCTAGCTAACTTGTTCCATGGATCCCTTTATCAGCCTTCCAAGTGTTGGATTACAGATAGGCACCCAACCACACCTAGTTCACATTTAAGTGGGAGCTGGGGATTTGAACTTCTGTCTTCATACTTGTGTGGTATGTGCTTTACCCACTGAGCAATCGCCCCACCACTCACAGTAAGTTGACTCTCCTGTTTGGCAAAGTCAGTTTTTGTGATTAGGTATCAAATGTAGGAGCTCTCCTAATTGAGAGAAAGATGGATTTTTCCAAGATAAAACACAAGATGAAAGCAATAAGAATCCCCAATTGGGCTGGAGAGATGGCTCAGTGGTACGGAGCACTGAAGGCTCTTCCAGAGGTCCTGAGTTCAGTTCCCAGCAACCATATGGTGGCTCACAACCATCTGTAATGCGATCCAATGCCTTCTCCTGGTGTGTCTGTGGATGGCTTTAGTGTACTCATATAAAAATAAATAAATAAATCTTTTTATAAAGAAGAATCCCCAAATATCTGAACATCCTGCACAATCACAGTGGATATTGGTAGTCCTTGATATATATCCTAAGTCACAAACTGAGTATGAATCACCAACACTGGTGTGTGCACGGCAAACATCTGAGAAGCATTTAAAGTGCTATTCCCATCCTGGGACTCTGAATCTGCAGTCCCCAGGCAGGGCCAAGAACCAGCATTTCCCAGACAACTCTGGTTAAGTTAGACCAGCACCTTTTCCTGAGAAACTGCTTCACAAGCCAAGACTTCTACATCTGAGCTGATTTTGGAAGCTTTTCTTAAAGAGCTTTCACACAGTTTTCACTTCAGAGCTATTTTGGGCCAGAATCTAAAGAGGAAGGAAGGCAGAAGAAGAGTGAATCAGCACAGAGGCCATGAAAGACCACCGAGCACAGAGGCCATGTAAGACCACCGAGCACAGAGGCCATGTAAGACCATCGAGCATGGCATGGCGGTTCTCATTCTCAACCTCGGGAGGTCGCAGATCAGATCTCCTGCACATCAGAGCTTTACATTACAATTTATAACAGTAGCGAAATTACACTTATGAAGGAACAATGAAAACAAATTTTTATTCACAACATGAGGGGCTGTATTCAAGGGTTGAAGCATTAGGAAGGCTGAGAACCACCGACCTATCATCAGACGCCAAAAGTTTAGCGTTTTTTGTTTTGTTTTGTTATTCTTAAAATTACAAGTTATTAAAAAAAAAAAAAGGGCTATGGTGGCACACGCCTTTAATACCAGCACTTGGGAGGCAGAGGCAGGTGGATTTCTGAGTTCGAGGCCAGCCTGGTCTACAAAGTAAGTTCCAGAACAGCCAGGGCTATACAGAGAAACCCTGTCTTGAAAAAACCAAAAAAAAAAAATAAATAAATAAATAAAAATTACAAGTTATTATTAACATTTGAAAATTGCTCACATGATTTGATACCTTGGGCCTCCATATGTGTGAAAAGAAGGGAAAGCTCTGTGTGTGCATGCGTACATGCGTGCGTGCATGCGTACACGCGTGCGTGTGTCTGTTTATGACATTAAGTACTGTCATAAACTGTGATGTTCCAGTGTCTCATCTTCATGTGGTAATTCTGTGTATTAATAACTTCTATGTTGGCTTTGCTTTGTCTCTCCTTGGGATTATTCTAAGCTCACGGGTTCAGGTCAGTAGAAGCCCTTGTGGCTCCATTCAGGTCACCCTGAGTTTTCTCTTTCCTGTCTCTCTCCTCGGTTAGCAACTAGACAGATTAATTTCACCTACTGTTACCCTGTCTCTCCAAATCCAACATCACAAAAGAATCTAACGCTAATAGGCTTAAGAAGATGGAGAGACAGAATGTTTCAAATCAGTCCTACCTGGAAAATGCAAAACACATGTTTTTCTGCCCGAAATCCTGGGATTTTCTTATCCTTGGTGATATCATTCAGCTGTTTTAAGTGCCCTCCTGGTACACCAGCTGTTAAGGGCAGCTTAATTAATTACAAATACAATGTTGAGGCTTGCTTCCAAATGCTGCCCTCAGATTTACAACTATGTTTCCAACTCACAACCTGCTTTGATGACACAGTCTTTGGAATTAGTGAAGCTGGTAAAGTCTTTTCTAAAGTGCATGCAAACATGGATTTAAATGGCTTTTCTCCCTCCTTGCCTTCCACTCCTAAGAGTTACCTGCTCATTCTACACACATCTATGAAGTGGCAGGGACTGCATGGAACCCTGGTTGTGAAATTGAAGACAGCCTGACCCCAGTGTATCTCCAGGTCCGGAGGAGGAGAGGCTGCTGGTTGTGAAAAGAAATTATTTCTGCCACACCGATTCTACGTGAGACTAAGAACTACATCAAATTGAGTGTCTGAGGATTTTACTGCTGTGAACAGACACCATGACCAAGGCAACTCTGATAAAGGACAACATTTAATTGCGGCTGGCTTACAGGCTCAGAGGTTCAGTCTGTTATCATCAAGCTGGGAACATGGCAGCATCCAGGCAGGCATGGTTCAGGAGGAGCTGAGAGTTCTACATCTTCATCTGAAGGCTGCTAGCAGAATACTGGCTTCGAGGCAGATAGGATGAGGGTCTTAAAGCCCACACCCACAGTGATTCACCTATTCCAACAAGGCCATACCAGCTCCAACAGGGCCACACCCACCTCAATAAGGCCATGTCTACTACAACAAGGTCACACCTCCAAATAGTACCATTCCCTGGGCCAAGCATATACAAACCATCACACTGAGAAGAAGTTGTACAGAAGAAGAGGAAATGCCTGAGAAGGATGAGGGAGGTCTCTTCAAGAATGTCACAGTGGAGGGACATATTATATGGGAATCAACTGTATAAATAGGGAATAAGCAACTTGGCTAGGAAACCCAGATTCACTTGTAAGCATGAAATATAAAGATGGTCTCAGGTCATCGATGGGCTTCTGAGGAACATCCTATAGCCAGGGAAATCTGCAAGAGAGAGATAACTCTATCCAGAACCATCCCTGTAGCTATAAACAACTGACCAGAAGAGGACCAATCTGAGGACCCAGCTCCCTCACCTGGTATCGTAACTACCCCATGACAGGAAGGCTCACGCTTCCTAAGGGACCCATCATGGCAGAAAATTGCTTCCAGATAGACTAGAATGTTGTGAACTCTTCACAGCCACAGACTTCGTGTCACACGTGTGTGCCTTCAACCCACAGGATTCAGTCAAACACGGATCAAAATATTCAGAAAAGCAGTGCACCTTTACTGAACATGGTCACAGTCCCCCTAAACAAATAGTTTATACGCAGCATCTACGTGGTCCTGAGTATCAGATGTAATCTGGAGATAATTTGAAGTATGCAGGAGCATGCGTACGGGGTGGACACAAGACTACACCATTATATCTAAGGAGTCTGGACATTCTTGGATGAGTGTCTCCTGTAAACCTCAGGGCCAACTCACACCAATGGTGAAGGCCAGCTTTAGACCTTCACTAGAGAGCGGGTGAAACCCAGAGAGTACAAGCATGAGTCATTGAAAAAGGATAACAACGGAAACAGCTCTCAACAGTCTCCGTCTGGACATCCAGTCCTCCAAAGTGGCGCTGGCTCCTCTTCCTAAAACACAGCTCCTTGGGGTTATTCTCCCGCTGACCTGTGACCCCCAGCAGCCTTTCTAAATGCTTGAGTTGCTTTGTGTCCAATTTTTGTCACAAGCACCCAAGCACACTAAGGACGAGACCCACATTCACCTCTCCTCTACCAGAAATGCCCGTAGGAACCCCTAATTATGGGAAAATAGATCTTAAAAAAATATGGGGAAACAGTGTCTTAATAGATCCATAGTCAAAACACACAGAGCAGAAAGGAGCTTTTTACATAGATTAAAGATAAAACTCCGTCCTTGGAAGAGATCGCTAACAGGAAAACACGTTCCTATGGGAAGGATACCCCAGACCATTTGCTTGAACTGTGAGCCAGACTCACAAAATGACATATATAACAACTGTTACACTCACAAACACAAAACAGGTGGAAACCCTGAGACCCTCCCTGCTATCTGTGAGCGCCCTCCATTTTGTCTATTTGGCTAGGAGAAGACAGGCAATTTAGGAGGTTAAGTCTTTGGCCTAGTTTCCACCACAGAAGCTGTACAAAGGTATGTTTTAATATATGTTTTTTTCATCCGATGCCTGCAGAATCCTGTGTTACAGTTATCCAGAGAAGGCAGAAAGTGAATGAGTTCGGTGTGTGGTAAGAACCCCGACACTGCTCGCTTCCTTCCCGCCCTGCCAAAACCAGGACTTAAATTTATTAAGTACTCCAGTACTTTAAGACTATGACTTGAAAAATAAATAAATAAATAAATAAATAAATAACCAGTGCTAATTCAGTTTCTACTCAAAGAAATAGGTAGTCTGTGTGAACATTAGGGGACAGGTTGGAAGGCCTTTGCGAGTGTCTGGCCGGGCTGGCTGGAGCCTGGCAGGAGCCTAGCTGGCTGCAACCAGCCTAGATAACACAGTAAGTACCAGCCTTGGCTCCTCGGGGTGTTTAGGGCAAACCCCAAAGTGTCTGCATTGCTGTAATCTGGCCCGAGTGAGTCCTCAGCACGGAGAGAAATCAAAAGCGGCCTTGCCAAATCCCGTCTGAAATATCCCCACCCCACTGGCAACAGCCTCTTCTCCTACGGATTCTGGGAGGGCATCCAGACAGAAGAACTTTGTGTGGGACAAACCAGCCCTTCAGCATCCTGTTTCCTCTCCTGGCAGACAGGCGTGTTTCTTTTTTGTATTGCAGAAACTAGAACTGGATGCTGTGCTCAGAGGACGAATAAGATGGAAATCAACAACTAAGGGGGAAATGCAAAGGCTACCCGAGGAGGCGAGGGGGCGGGCGGGGGCGGGCGGGGGTGGGGGCTGGGGCAGGGGAAGGCAAGGAAAAGCAAGTGGGTCAAAGCACAGAAAATTCAGTCAGTCTGGACCCAGCAGATTCTCTACAGGGAGGCTGAGGTGGGGTCAGCTTGTTCCAGGGACTTCTGCTGCCAGAGGAAAGCTGCCTAGGGAAATTCAGCACCATCTGTCAAGTTGAGAGCCTATCTATGGTCTCCATTCTTACGGGAGGATGAAATGGTTACTTTTCTTCTGTGTGTGTGTGTGTGTGTGTGTGTGTGTGTGTGTGTGTGAGAGAGAGAGAGAGAGAGAGAGAGAGAGAGAGAGAGGGAGAGAGACAGAGACAAAGAGAGACAGAGAGAGACAGACACAGAGAGACAGAGAGAGACAGACACACACACACACACACATACACACACACACAGAGAGAGAGAGAGAGAGAGAGAGAGAGAGAGAGAGAGAACTAAACTAAACTGCAGATAAAACTCAAATCTACCCTTGTTCTCTGTGTGGAGGTTTTCTCTCCTCAGCCTCACGCCACTCTGTGATAACACGTAGCTTTCTTTCTGTGAAGCTTTTATTTATCAATATACTTTAAACCATACATTAAATGATAATCAACAGTTCGGGGGAAAACACAAAAATGACCCTAAACAGGTCAAACACTATTCATATGTTAGCCCCCCAAATGCTTTCCCTTTTCTTCCCATTTTTGCTCTTTGCTGAACCTTTTCTTCCACCAAATATTTATTGAATATCGAATCTGCCACATGACCAGTACCATACAGATTCGGATAGACAAGGGAGAAAAGTGTCACTGTCTCCTGGCTCAGAATCTGTGGCCTCTGAGAGAGTCTCCACTTTTACATGAAGACTAGTTGCATAGCTTAACACAATGTTCAAAATTGTGTCCAACCTATACCTAGCTCTCCACCATAAAACCGTTTTAAAATCAGAATATATGGCCAGGGAATTGGCTTAGCAGTTTAAAAAAGTGTGTTTTGCTCTTACAGAGAACCCAAGTTTGGTTCCCAACATCCACATGATGGCTCCCAGTTACCTATGATTCTAATCCAAGGGGATCTGGTACCCTCTTCTGGCCTCTTCTAGCACCCACAGACATGGCACAAACACATACACGCACACGTACATGCATGTGTATACACACACTCGAGCACACGTGTATATACACACATACATGCATGCATGCATGCATACACACATGCATGTGTGCACACAAATAACATTGTAAAAGTAAGTTTTTTTTTTTTAAAGAATGTACTGTATTTCTCTTTTCAAGAATGTCATAAACAATGTCACTATATGTCATCGGCCAGTGGTTCTATGTTTTGGCACAAGTGCCACTTTGTTCTCCACAGGTTATATCCATTTCAGCAACAGTAGCAATCTCTAGGAACTCAGTGCCTAGGTTTAGTTCACTTTGTTCTCTAACCTTATTTATCCTGATGTTAAAAATTGCTTAATTACTCTATGAGATTAAATTTACTCACATTTTCTTTCATAAATTCTTCCTTATATGGTGTACAAAGGCTTTTCCTATCCTAAGATTATTTTCAAAAGACACTTTCTTCTAAAAAAAAAACTTTGATCCATCTGCAATTTAATTTAATGTAAGGCTTTATACAGGTATATGAGCTTTTTTCTTCCGTAAATATTTTCAGGAGCTGCGATTTTAAGGACTGGTTTTGTGCATTGAATAATGCTTTGTGGGGCTGACGGTATGGCTCAGTGGTTAAGAGCACTGACTGCTCTTCCAAAGGTCATGAGTTCAAATCCCAGCGACCACATGGTGGCTCACAACCATCTGTAATGAGATCTGACACCCTCTTCTGGTGCATCTGAAGACAGCTACAGTGTACTTAGATATAATAATCAATAAATCTCTAGACCAGAGCGAGAGGGGTTGACCTAAGTGAGCAGAGGTCCTGAATGATGGCTCACAACCATCTCTACAGCTACAGTGTACTCATATATACATTAAATAAGTAAATAAGTCTTTTAAAAAATAATGCTTTATGATATAAATTTGTGTTTTTTCTGAATATTAATGCTAGAAATTCCACTATTTCAAAAATTGTTATTATTTACTCTCTATTAAAATAAAAAAAATCCCACAGGACAAACTATCTCATAGTTTGGCAGTCATTTAGCATGTTAACCAGGAATGATGTAAGATGTATAAAGTGGATTTTGGAGTAAGAAGGTAGATGATCCAGGCTTTCTGGAGGGAAAGGAACACTGAATTGATGATCAGGTATTGAGGGCATGTGACGTCCTGGGAAGACAACGCTGGGCACAGGTGAGGTGGTAGCAGGCACAGGCAAGTCCTATGTGCCCTTTCAGAGGCTCTGATGTTCTCTAGTCGTGTGATGGAGTAGGGCATCATGGGAATGTTGAACATGGCAGGAACATGCAGATCTGGTTTGAAATCATTGATGTGATGAATCTTTATCTGGAGACGAAAGGGAAAGTATCTCCTTGTGACCAGTTGAGGAATAGCAACGAGGCCCTGCAGAGAGATTTTAGAGATAATCGATAGTTTTCTCAGAGATCTGAGGAACACTTCTGTAAAGGTAATGGAACAAGAGGATGCGTTTGATGTCTAGCTTGTGGAGTAAATGGACGGTACCGTCCTACTGAGATAGAAGAATACAAAGATAATTAGTGGATACTCTTCCCGGGAAATATAAATTAACTCACGCATGCCTGGAAATGTCTAAAATAGAGCCTATGGCACCATGTGTTAGCAACCTCGAGGAAATGGGAAACCCCATCCGTTGCTATTGTGAGTGCAAGCTGGAAAAAAACCTCTTTGGTAAAGTATCTAGGCATATATGTAAAGGGTGGCTTCCACACTCCCACTTCTAGATGTAACTAACAGAAATGTGTACTTGTTGTCTTCCAAATGACATGTGCAAGTACAACAAAATGCATCTGATACCTCCATGTCTAAAACAGCCAAAAAAAAAATCCATCAGCAATAGGTCAGAGAATCAAACTGTGGCTTATTAGTGTAAGAGTTCATGTAATAGAGTGCCACAAATTTATAAGAACAAACATGCGACGGCTATAGAAAACATGAATGAATCCCATAAATATATTGTGCTAAAGAGGCAAACACAGAAAGGGCACACTATCTGGTCCCATTTCTATAAAATGCAAAGCAATATAAATTGATCTGTAGTATTAGGAATCCAGACCCTGTCACATCTTGAATGGTACAATAGTGGTTGAATAACAGCGTAGGAAGGGTAGTAATTTTTATCCTATTTCTTAAGTGGGTTCTACCTACACAGGTGTGTCTATCTTTCTGGAAATTCACCAAGCTGTTTCCTTAAGACCTGGGCTCTTTCCACTATGTCTGTGGTGCATGAAAAAAAAGTAGCAAATTCCTCTGAGTAGTAGGGCGTATAAGGACTGGTCCAGTTCCAGGTCTGCTGGGTATTGAAATAGACATGAATACAGAGATCACTGAGAACATGCACCCGAGTCTCAGGACAGAAGAACCAGCCAGAAGGGACAGAAATGTAGCTACACTGATGGAGGACAGTGAGTAACAGCAGTGGGCATTGAACATCCTGGAGAAAGGCAGCACTGTGTGGCTGAGCAGCAAATAAGTCAGGAAGAAGACCAAAAAGTCAAAATACGAAACAAAGAGCACGAACTTCTGCAGGAGTCAAGGGAACACAATCCCCAGGGAAAATGACCTTTGCAAGATCAGAAGCAAGAGGCTCCCTGAGATGAGAATGCCTCTTGGGGTTGTTGATGGAGACAGGTCATGGCTTAGGTCAGCCAGAGTGATCTCTACCGCACAGAGCTAGCCTGGGTGGCTTTCAGCCCGTTGTGGTGGGGTGCCAACATCCACGATGGTGAATCTCAGAAATGAGGGCTTCTGAGATCCATCTTCGGGCGCATTGTGTGTCAGTCTTGCTTGGGGTCCTGATGATTTTCAAGTTTATAGTCCCAACCACATCTCGAGACTCTCTGTTAGGAACACAGCCTGAGCCTCCTGTGAAGGGTCTACCTTCTCAGATTGCATGAGTCAGCTGGGGTCTACAGTGCAGTTTACACGGTTCCTTAAAGTGCCTTAAAGTGAGTAGTACATCAACACCTGTCTAATAGGATTAAATGTGTGAATGGAGAACAATGCAAACCTGTTACCATGGTGTCCCTCCACCTGGTGTAGGTATGGAGTCCGTGACATACTTTCACATGAAGACAAGTGCAAACTTAGAGGTGCTGGGCCCGGAAATGGTGCACAATGCCTGAAGATACTTCTGGGCTTTGAAAAACTTGTAATTTTCATGCAAACGATGATTAAAACAGTATCTATTATGCCCTGAGAGTATATCTGATAAGGAGTCTTCGAGATAGCCCAGAACCCTATACTTCCATGAGGAAAAATGTACAGTATCTCTAGGAAAAAGAACCAAGTAATATGTTGACAAACTACATGGGTTATATTTAGAAATTGGTGTAAACTATTAAGGAAGTGTTAGGGGCCTCCAGTTATGTTTTAATAACTCCTACTGGAACAAAGAGAGCCACAAGCACCATGGAAGGCAACTTATGCGTTAAAATTTATGCTTTAAAGTCCATAAAGCATCCATTTCATGTCCTTAGTGAAGAAAGATACTACTGCAAAAAAAAAAAAAAAAAAAAAGTACTACAGCAAATGAAAGGCTGCCAAGCAAGATCCCATTATGAAGCCACACAACCCAGTTGTAACTGCCAGAGCTTCTGGCATGCTATGGTACCCGGTGCTTATAGAAAGTTAAGGGTAGAGACAGTAAGATCCAAAAAGTTTAAAGGAGTAATGGCCATATCTGAGTCTACAGATCATCACCTCTGCAAAGGGGATTCTGTTCTCACACAAAGAAGATAAAGCTGAGACTCAAATGTTAATGTAACTGTGTTGGCACAATGCTAGCTTGATGTGTCAAGCCAATGGGATACAAAAGGCACCATGTGGCACCATGTGACATGGGCTGGCTAGCCATCTCTTTGATCTGTTTTCTCTCACCCTTGGAAATATCGCCACACTGCATTCAAAGGCTCCTCGCAGTGAGGTTTGGTGACACGATTCAATTATGGCCAAGTGAAGATAAGTGGACACAATCTGTGACTCGCCTTTCTTGGCTCAGGAACAAAGAGATGGAAGGAAATTGTTTCAAATCAATGCTCAGAGGAGGAATGTCCTGGTATTTAGGAATGCCTGTTTGGATTCTGACCAGAGGGAAACATACAACAAGTGCACACACACACATACACACTGACACACCCACACACACTCACATAGACACATAATCACACACAGTCTCATACACACACACACTCTTATATACATACACTCACAGATATATACTCACACACATACTCACTCTCTCATACACTCTCACATACATATACTCACACACTTACACATACACTCACACACATTCACACACACACACAGTCTCTCATACTTACACACACATTCACATACATAGTCACACAAATTCTCACATACATACACTCACACACATTCACACACACACACACACACACACACACACACACACACACACTCACACTCACAATACCCCCACCCCACCCCACACTTTCTGTTTTGTTCAATGCAAGGGATTTAGAGATGCATCAGTCCATTTTCTACCCCTATGGTAAACTGTTTAAGTCTGGATAGCCTAAGAGAATGGGGGGAGGGGTGTGGCTCACATTTTAAAGGGTACAAGTCAAGGTTAGGCAGCCCATCAGGTCAGCCTTCAATGAGGGCTTCATAGCTGATGTGTCACCATGCCTACATGGAAGAGATCATATGGCCAGACAGGAAGCCAAAGAAATTCAAGGACCAGGCTTCCTCTCTCCTCAGAACTAAGTAGCAACCTTGTGAATGTAAGATCTTGCCCTTCCAAGGTCAGCACCTTCATGACCTCAGTATAGCATCCGAGGCCTCCCTTGTAAAGGTACCACCATCTGATACACAGTCACAGGGACCCAGCTTCTAATCTCCCAATACTTGAACCTTTTGGAGAACACACTCAACCGTAGTGGGTGTTTGCCTTGCAGTCACTGGGTAACCTTGAGAGCCTTTAATAATATCACACCAGGCATCCCTGGGATTAATATCAACAGCCGTTAATTAAGGGGACAGCCATGTCAAGTTGATGAGATCTAATGCCACCACCCGGGATAGAGATCACTCTTAGCACCAACTACTTCTGGGAAATCCTTCCAATGAAATGGTGCATCGATCGTGATGAGGAAATGTAAGTAGAAATACAACAGGCTTAGTAAATGAAGATCGGCCTGACAAACTCGTTTCTGCAAAAGATGTCTTCCTATCAAAATGGAATACTGATTAGACAGGAGTAAACAGCAATCCCTAATTAGTGAAAACATCTAACATTCTGTCAGAAATATGGGAAGGTTACACACTGGTAAAGGAATTGGGGGGGATGGGAAGGTGTTAAATTTTTGCAAACATGCAGGAGCACAGGTAGTGTGTGCACACATATGTGTGTGCACATACATACATCCATACAAAAATCAAATTAGCAGGACAACATTGGGTTTTGATGTAATTGACAGCTCTTTGGCTTCTGTCTCTTTGCAAATGGAGCGACTACGTGACCTGCATTGCGCGGGGCAGGGTTTACTTGTGACTTCCATCTCTGTCCACTCATTAATGGTGTCCTCTTTCTTTCTCCAGAGCGCTCTAGTTTAAGTGATAAATTATATGCTCTGGCCAGAATCTCAGGGCAAACAAACTCTCCACTCCCAACACCTGACACATCAGTCACTGATATCACTAATGATGCCCAGAAATTCGGCTGATGAAGCAGAGAGAGACTTTCCTGCCCTTTAGCTTTATCTGACATTTATTCTGTTATGCGTACATGTGGGTTTGCTGCATAGCCCTCTGCCCGGGGCTCTGGAGCTGTAAAGGAATAGAAACTGGATTCTCTTGTGGTGGGTGGCCTGACCTATTGCTACAAGCACAGACTCGACCTAATGACCAACAGCGCCTTTGCTGTGTGCAATCATTTCCAGAAATCAGGATGACAAATGAATAATTTTAAAATAAAAACTATTATTTTAAGTAGTTACCTCCAGTTTTTTTTTGAGGGGGGGAGGAGCTGTATAATTCTGAATAATACATCCTGCAAGTGAATTAGAGAAAGGGGCATTTTACAAACAGCATGTGTTGGAAGGCACACTGGCATAGTTCCGATGGGCAATCTCTTATGCTGTTTTACCAAGCGGATCTGAGGAAGGATGTTTCAGTAAATGTGTGAGAATGGGGTTGATGATAAAAATCATTTGAATTTTTTTTCTCATGCTGACATTTACTGATTACTGTAGACATGGTTCTCAAACTGGTCTTCTTCTAGCCCTTAGGCACTTGAGCAGAATACGGTATACCTTTTTTTAGAGATTCAGTCTTACTTGCTATCTGTTAAGTCCAAGTTTTTGTTTGAAGGAACACGAGCTAGCTCATTAAACAGCATGTGAGATGCAAGCGAATGATTATGACAAAAGAACCCTTCCTGTTTCTGGAGGAGCATGTTGCAATTCTCCCTGTGACTTCTAAATTCAAAGGTGCAAAATTGGAAAAGTGTTGCTCTCTGTAGAACACACTGGGGTGTGTGGGGGTGTTCATCACAAGCCATCTGTTGGCTGGCATGATCCCCAACTTTATGAGCTAGAACAGAGGCTCAGCCATTCACTGACCCTAAAAACCTCACACAAATAAATGGAGGTAATGGTGGTTAACTCATCTTATTTTGAGTATGAAAGGGTGCACCATTAGGATTGCCTTTGGTGATACTTGGGTCATAACAAGAATTTCAATTATGTGTCATCATTATTTCCTTAACTGGGACATTGCAATCACATGGTCTGTGGGTTTTGTGCTAAATGAGACAAGGAGACACTTCTAGCAATTCTGGGGAAGTAATGCAACAAACACCAAAACCTGGAATGATATTGTGGTGATTTGAATATGCTTGGCCCAGGGAGTGGCACTGTTGGGAAGAGTTGGAGTAGGTGTGGCCTTGTTGGAGGAAGTGTGTCACTGTGGGCGTAGGCTTTAAGACCCTCATCCTGGCTGCCTGGAAGCCAGTCTTCTCCTAGCAGCCTTCAGATGAAGATGTAGAACTCTCAGCTCTTCCAGCACCATACCTGCCTGAATGCTGCCATGCTCATGCCTTGATGATAAGGGGCTGAACCTCTGAACCTTTATGCCAGCCCCAATGAAACGTTGTTCTTATAAGACTTGCCTTGGTCACGGTGTCTGTTCATAGCAGTAAAGCCCTAACAAAGACAACTATCCTGGAAGATAACAGCATTGTGGATTTTAGCTTGAGAAAAACAATGCAACAATTGAAAATAGCGTTAAAATCTAAGAATTATTATGAAGAGCATGCGGCTAGGATGCCTTCTGCTTCTACTTGGATGAACATCACAGCAAGATACCTTGGCTTGATACACAAAGGAGGGGCATGCTGGGGAGGGTGTGGATACCGAAGCCTATACTGTCTGAGGACAACTTAGCTAATTTAGACAAAGAGTTAGCTTTGCCCTGGCTGATGTTCTGAAGCTCAGTCCCAGCTACACTTCTAAACAAGCTTGGGAATACATCTTTTGTCAAGACTTCTAATACATAAGAAATATGAACCCAGCCACACAGACACATGTTTCTAAACATTAATGTGATATGCAGTTCGAAGAATAGTCTTCTATTATGAGTGAGGATGGCAGCGGTTAGTAACAATAGACAACATTTATCAAGTTTGAGAGATGGCTCAGCAATTTCACAGTACTGGCTGCTCTTCCAGTGGACCTGGGTTTGGTACCTAGCACTCCTGTTTCAGTTCCCAACCTCCTGGGAATTCCAGGGGATCCAGTGGCCTCTTCTGGCTTCCAAGGGCACCAGACATGCTTATGGCACATGTAGACATACATGTGGGCAAAACACCCATACGAATCAAAACAAAAGTAGCAGTAGATACTTATCAAGTAATGCTATGAGGAAGATGGGCGTATGCATGATACACATCTCTTGCTGCTTTGTCTGCACTTATTACATACATTGAGTCAAGGCATGCCTTCGACCTTTGATTTTAAACCTTGTACATATGAACAAGTGATCCAGAACGCTCTACCCCACCACACTCTACACACCCATGCACGCTGAGCCCCGGGTGCTCCTAGGAGGGCAACTCTAGCAAAGCTCTCCTCAGGCTTTGCTTCTCCTCTGACTGAGCAGCAGTTATCCACAGCACTATGTCTGCAAGACTGAATGAGATCAGTCCTTTAATGTCTTCATGGAGGATTTTCTTTTGTCTATACCCCACACTTCTTTGATATTTTTCAAGGAACTAACTGTGACATCTATGTGTTGGTCTCATTAGCTGCTTACTCTCCTCTCCCCTGTATTGTTAACAGCAATCACTTCTACTTTGGGCAAGTAATCTCCCTTCCATTGCACCCAGTCTTAATGGAGCCATCTATGGGGGCTACCTTTCTCTTCCAGACATGGGTGACTTGAGCTAGGATGGTTGGCATTTTCTTCCCAGGGCTTTGGACCAGAACAAAATATAAAACCCAAGGCACAATGCTTGATTTATTCCGGTGTCAGTGACAAGAGAAACTTGTCTATTCTCTCTTGTTTTGGGTATTAAGTCTACATGGTTTTCTTTGAACTACCTGACAACATTGTGAGAAGTTTTGCAGACTCTGTAGATGAAGCGTGCTAACTGTTACAGGGATAAAATTTCTTTCTTGGTGTGGTCTGCTCCACAAAGCACAGAACTTAGCTTACAGCAGTTGCTTAGGTAGGGGATGATTATCCAATAGATAACTGATGATTATAGATAGAAATAAGATCAATATAAGCTGTATCAGACTTCTAATAAAGCCATAGAAATGCTAATTTGTGGATATTAATAGTTATGTGTTAGCATGTGTGTATGTGTGTGTATGTGTGTATTTGTGCATGTGTGTGGATATTGGTATGTGCATATGTGTGTATGTGTGCATGTGTATAATCAATAATTATGATAATTATTATATTTAACAATTAACATTGTTCATTTTACATATTACATATTACATATTACCATGTTAACATTAGATATTACCATGGTCTGGCTACGTTTTCCTACATTCTTTGAGAGGAGCAACCATAGAACAAGTCCCACTAAAATGCCACAAACAGGCTAGTTGAAAACAGGCCATTCTCACTTCTAGAAGTCCCAACACTTCCTGGCCAAGAAGGCCTTCCTAAGGGAGTTAAACCCATTGCTTTGAGCGAGGGTCACACAGGAAGGCAGCCCTGGTTTTACATTTGAAATTATTTAGCATAGTTGTGTACTAGCCAGGGCTGAAAAGGAACGAGGCTGGGGCTCAGTGAAGTCAGGGAGGGGTCAACCAGGATGTAGAACTATGGATCCATTACCCAATGCCACCCCTACCCCTGCCACCACCCCAGTCAGCAGCATCTCTCCTTGAGGAAACTGGACCCACTGACCTTTAAAAGCTCTGGCTTAAGCTCTCTATGCTGCTGCTGTTACCAATTATTCTAGTTAAAATTCTTAAAACCCAGTTCCTCTAAGAGGCACTGCAAGTGTAGAAAGAGTGTAGAAAATGGTGTCTAAACATTCTGCTTAAAACAAAAGAAAACAAAACAAAGCCCACCCCATTTAGTCTACAAGAGGAATTTTCCATCAGTAAGCATTTAGTGATAGTCTGATAGGTATGTACAAATGATTATGCTAGGTGCCCAGAAGGATGAGCAGACGCGCACAGAAAGGGCAGTTTGCAGGTACCTTTAAGTAGCTTATTGCTGATTAGAAGGGGTGTTGGTTCACACTGTACTGTGGCTGACTTAATAACTGGAAAGGATGCTGGGCCACACTGCACTATGGCTAACTTAGGGAGAAGCAATGAGTCATTAGAAAAAATCAGTAATAAACGCTAACATTCAGAGAGCGCTTAGTCCTTTAGTCATTCAGCAGTAGCACTGGCTAAGCTCTGGGTCAGCCTTTGTACTAGATGTCTGAGACTTGACCGTGACTAACAAGGTCTTGAGGCTCAGAGGACAACTGAAGATGACTTAATCCTCCTACTTAGTTTTATTAGGTCAGATCTGTAAACCTAGAGCTCCTGTAGTCCCAGTACCATTCTGAAAATACAAATATAAGGGGAGACATGCACATGTACATACATATACACATATACACACATACACACATATGTACATATATATGTATACATGTAGACACATACACACATGTACACATACAAATGCAAACACATAAACATATACATACATGTTTGCACACAAACAAACATGCACATATGCATATATGCACACATATGCATCACACACACACACACACAAACCACACTGCCTTCACACAATCCTCTGCCCCACAGGGTTCTCTTCATCACTAACTCAATTTGGGAGCATCTCTAAGTGGCAAGATGCAACCTCACATAATCTAAAGCAACCTAGACAGGTTGCAGGTTATATAAATAAGCAGTCTGATGTATAACAAGTACCACAAGTACTTAGTATTTCTATTCACCAACTACCCCAGTGGGGAGATGTGTGAAGATCCAGCATTGTAGCTTATAGAGAAACAGATAAACTGCAGTGCAAAAATCCAGGCTGAATGTTTACCTTTAATTGTTTTGGGGCAAGCACTCTAGCTTCAGTGGAATAGATTCGTGGGTGGCTACAGATCTTAGCATTGGAGGAAACACAGCGTCCTGAAAAGGTAACACCAATGAAGACTTTAATTGCATTGTTATGTCTCCAAAGCACGCTCTGGACCACATTCAAGATGCTCTTAGACCTTGTTAGGCTGGTGTTAGGATGAAGATTGTGAGCTAAATCTGACCTTTATCTAAGGGAGATTCTTTACCAAAAATGTTCTCCAAAGGGTTTGTGACTTCAGCTGTTATACAATTCCCGAAGGAATTTGTGATCCAATAAAGGTCAAAGGCCACAACAAACAAACCCTACGGGCATAATCCCAATATAAAATTTCAATTTGCTTTGTCAATAAGAGGCAAACCCAGTGCTCGGGTCACAGAAACATGAGCTTATTTAATAATGGAAAACTGGGAATGTAAATATTTGTTTCTCGGGGTTATTTTATAGATAAAATGAAATAAGGTTTGAAAAGCATTTAATAAAATGCTTAAAACTTGATAGGTAGAAAAAAGTATTTCCTTAAAAACATTGTATTCATTCTCTCCAAAGTCTAGGGGACCGAACCTGGGTTAGACGAGCCCTCTGCCACTGAACTGCATCCCCAGCCTGCTGACGACTATCTTGGATGCTGTCGTTTCTCTGGTTCTCACTGGCATGCTTCCTAGTACCATTTGCACATAGAATAACATGACTATGTCTCCCATGGTGGACACAGATCTCAAGGGTGTCTACAGAAAACATAGGCGCTAGAGTCAAAGAGAATCTGGAGGAAACGTCTCTTTGTAAGGAGAAGGAAGCTTGTTAGAGAAATAATGTGTGTTCCCACCATGAATTCAGTCTACACACTGAGAGATAAGGGGAAAGCCCTTTCATACCCTTTGTCTGGCTTTTGACTAAAGCCCAAAGAAGAGAACAGAAGATTATGCCAGCTTGTATACATCTTAGGCTTATGCATTTTGCATATGTTTTCATCCTTAAATCTCTTTAAGGTCCTGGCCTCAAGTTACACTTTGGACAATTGAAACAGAGACAAGCGACTGCCATCACGGGCAGATGAGAGATTTCCAGAGTGAAGCTATTGCCAGAATTATTTTATAAGTCCAATCATTCTTATCCAGAATCATTTTGGCCACATGGCAGAATTTTTTTTTTCCCTGATAAGAGCACAGGGTACTTGACGGCAGACCAGGACTTAATTAATGATGGTTGTGACGATATGCCGCCCACCTTGAGCTGCCCTTAGAGCTGGATCTTTTGTTATGAGAACCTGCCTAATGGATGGGTTTAAGTCAGCTGTTCCTTTGTTATAGGAGTGGACCCTAATGTCTAATCAATTCTAGTGAACAACCATTTGCATCCTGGCATGCTAACTTTTGCCTATCTCATGCAGACCTGGTTAGCAAGCTACTCACTTATCTTTGGGGTACTGGGTGGGGACAGCAGTTCCTGAGCTCAATTCTTATCTTTGGGGTACTGGGTAGGGACAGCAGTTCCTGAGCTCAATTCTTATCTTTGGGGTACTGGGTAGGGGGCAGCAGTTCCTGAGCTCAATTCTGCGTGGCGTGATTTAATGTTTTTCAAGCAAATCTATTAACAAACCCTTTCCAACATCAGTTCTATTACTTTTTCTTCTACCTCAAGCTGAGGGGTGACCAGCAGCAACACTGACACATCACACCTCACAGTGTGGGGCTCCCCAAATCAACAGTAGCTCACATCTGCGGAGCCCCTCCCTAAAGCTGTGCTGACTTGGGGAAAATACGAAAGAAGTATAGGACACATTCTTTACCATCAAATTATTACCATTATAAAACAAATTAAACAGATTGCTCCCCTTATTGCAGACGTCTTCCCCCCACTGATTTTATGTGAGTTTTTTTAATGGGCTTTCTGTATTTTTCCATCTTTGGCTATGGCTAGAAGACCCGGAGAATAAAACTACACACGAACTCCTACTAGGCAATTTACAGCCGATTATTGCTATGTGGTGAGCTTCATGATTAAGGTCAGGTAGACATCCATTCACTCGACGCAGGAAGTTCAATTAGATTCCCAATAATCCTATTTTATAGATGAAATTAAAACAGCGCCGGGGGTGTGAACGACTTTTGGAGTCTCTCTCAGACTCCCAAAGCCTGTATTCCCGCCACACAGACTCCTGTAAACTCTTTAACTTTAATATTAATCCCTTAGAGCAAAATAAATAAAAAGAGGACAATACGGAAGTAGGATGCATATAAATTGCTTAATTAGTGGAGATTTATTCCACAAATATTTGTTGGGCCCAGATTATTTACCAAGCTTCACTGAGAGTAAGACCAGTATCCCGGCGAAAGTCACTAAGGATGCTTTCTTGGTCTCCTTCTCCACAGGTAGGCCCATCCCTGAGCCTTCTGTGTCCAAAGGCTTCTAGGGGGCAAGAGACCTCAGCTGTCTCTTCTGCTACTGGTCCAGCTTCTAGGCCTTTGGGATTGCTATTCAGGCCAGTGCCCTTGACCTCCAGGAGGGTCTAAAGATTATCTCAACAGAGGGAGGTTTACCTCCCCTTGACTGGTAATACCAGTAACAAACCATGGAAATTTGTACTTTGAACGGCTTATTGAAGTATGAGTGGAAGCCATTTCTCCTTTAAATTTAAAAAATCCTTTGGTTCTCCCCCCCAAGCCACAGGCATGTATCCTAGAGTCTAGACCTCCAGACATTTGAGTGGTAGACAAGGTGGTTTATTATCATTCCTTTTACTAAGCATGCCCTGTAGCCTACAGTTGAACATAGAATATGTCTTGTCTAGGGGTCTTAACATTAACAGTAAGTAGGGCATCAGCAACAGATACTCCAGATGCACCCAATCTCAAGCGCGAAGGAGCCTTATGTTCTCAGTGATGAATGTTGTCACTGTTGTAGTATTTTTGCCCTGTACAATTACATCAGTACAGAGAGGGTCTGTGATTGGACAGGGAAAGGGGGC
>LR753869.1:0-62148 GCA_902729485.2 Mus minutoides
TAGTTCCCCCTGGGCTTGTGTCTCTAGCTGCATATATAGAAGAGGATGGCCTAGTTGGCCATCAGTGGGAAGAGAGGCCCCTTGGTTATGCAGACTTTTTATGCCCCAATACAGGGGAACGCCGGGGCCAGGGGGTGGGAGCGGGTGGGTAGGGTAGCAGGGCCGGGAGGGGGGAGGATATAGGGAACTTTCTGGATAAAACTTGAAATGTAAATGAAGAAAATATCTAATAAAAGTTGAAAAAAAAAAAAATAAAAAAAAAAAAAAAAAAAAAAAAAAAAAAAAAAAAAAAAAAAAAAAAAAAAAAAAAAAAAAAAAAAAAAAAAAAAAAAAAAAAAAAAAAAAAAAAAAAAAAAAAAAAAAAAAAATGTTGATATATAGATTTTGTTTATCACTCTGTGTTCCTAAAATAGATCTTTATTCTGATTTAAATGAATAAGAAATTAATAATTATAAAGCAAACATGTAAACTAGTTGAGGGTTTATGAAATATATAAACCAGTAAATGCATAACAATTGAGTTCTGCTAAGCTATGTTAAACAATTAAAGATAACTATAAGTGTCTCTAGGCCATGCTTCTAAGTAAACCAAAGATTTGATAATTAAAAAAAAAATCATGTGAGATAAATAGCTCAACTGGGTACTAATCAGGAAGACTTCTCCCTGCTAGCTGGCTATCATCTTAGTGTAAGGTGCTATGTAGCCTGCTGCGGAAAATATAATCAACAGTCTTACCTTCCCATGAATTTTGTGAACTCCAATAATTTCTTGTGTGGCAATCTATGCCCCGCCCACTGGCATCACAGTAGCACCAACACTATGGGGATCTAAAGAACCACCACAGTGATTTTCATATTGTTCACACAAGTACACTCCTAGCAATAGTGTAGGAGGGTTTCATCCTCCCCAACATTTGCTGTCATCTGTTTTTCTTTATCTTTGCCAATTTAACTGCTTTAAGACAAAATCTCACATCACCTTCAAATTGTATATCTCTGGTGATTAAGAAAGTGAACTTCTTTCCTTTTTAAAATTTTTAGCTTAAAATTGTCTTTTATGTTTATTTTTCATTTTTAAAATATAAGTATACTAAGCTTTACTTCATAGAAAGCTTCTCTCTTAGTTACTGCTTTATACCATAAAATAAAAACATGACCAAGGCAACATAGAAAAACCTTAAATTGGAAGCTTGTTTACAGTTACAGTGGGTTAATTAATGATTTTTGTGGCAGGAAACCTTGTGACAGGCGGGCATAAGGGTGGAACATTAGCTGAGATCTTACATCTTATTGGCAAGATAGAGGCAGAGAGAGAGAGTTAGACTGGGTCTGGTGTAGCCTTTAGAAACCTGTAAACCAACCCCCACGTGACACACCTCCTCCAACAAGCCTATGCCTCTTTGTTTTTCCTAAGCTGTCCATCAACTAAGCCAAACAGGTAGATATATGAACCTATGGGGACCATTCTTAATCAAACCACTACATCTGGAATACATGAAGAACTCAAAATTTAACATCAAGAAAATCCAGACTGTTTATCAATATTTTTGTCAATCAGACATTTCTCAAAAAACGAAGTACAAACGAACAGTTAATATTTTTGCTTGAAGCAGTAATCATAGGCCTACACAGGTCCTCTGCGTATATATTATAGCTTTCATTTTAATAATTTTATGGGACTCCTGAATTTGTGAAAGAGTGGGTTTTTGATTCTTGTGCCTTCTCTTGGAGATTTTTGCTTGTCCAAATTCAATGTGATGGGTTTGCTTTATCTTATCATATTTTATTTTGTTATGTTTTAAAAAGTAAAAATAAACAATGTTCTTTTAAAATCATTTCTTTTTAAAGATTATAACACAATTGCATAATGTCAGTTTTTAAAATATTTCTTAAGCATTTCTAGTATTTCTGAGAACTCTCTATTCTATTTTGTGCCCAACATTTATCACTGTATCTTAAAGACCATAACCTCTGTCAGATGTATAAATGGCTAAGATTTCTTCCAATCCTGTAGGCAGTTTCCTTTCTCCAAAGACACCTTTACATTTCATAAATTCTCACTTACTGATTGTTCATAAATCCTGGGTGACTATGGTCTTATTCAGACAGTCTTTTCCATTGATCAATATGTCTTTTTTGTTCCTGTACCATGCTGGTTTTACTATTATGCTCTGTAGTATAACTTGAAACGCCAAATATTGATATCACCAGCAGTGCTTTTATTATTCAGGAATGTACTATGTGAGATTTTTTTGCATTTCTATATAAATTTTATTTTTTTTAATTTTTCTGAAAGTTTGCCTTAGAATGTTAACAGGGTTGTTTTGATTTGCATTTTCCTGATGACTAAGGATGTTGAACTTTTTTTTTTTAGGTGCTTCTCAGCCATTTGGAATTCCTCAGTTGAGAATTCTTTCATTAGCTCAGAACCCCATTTTTAATAGGGTTATTTGGTTTTCTGGAGTCCAACTTCTTCAGTTCTTTATATACATTGGATACTAGCCCCCTGTCGAATTTAGGATTGAGAAAGATCTTTTCCCAAACTGTTGGCTGCCGTTTTGTCTTATTGACAGTGTCCTTTGCCTTACAGAAGCTTTGCAATTTTATGAGGTTCCATTTGTCAATTCTTGATCTTACAGCACAAGCCACTGCTCTTCTCTCAGGAATTTTTCCCCTGTGCCCATCTTCAAGGCTCTTCCCCACTTTCTCCTATATAAATTTTAGTGTCTCTGGTTTTATGTGGAGTTCCTTGATCCATTTGTAATTGAGCTTTGTACAAGGAGATAAGAATGGATTCATTTGCATTCTTCTACATGCTAACCGCCAGTTGAGCTAGCACCATTTGTTGAAAATGCTGTCTTTTTCCACTGGATGGTTTTAGCTCTTTTGTCAAAGACCATAGGTGTGTGGGTTCATTTCTCGTTCTTCAATTCTGTTCCATTGATCTCCCTGTTTGTCACTGTACCAGTACCTTGCAGTTTTTATCACAATTGCTCTGTAATACAGCTTGAAGTCATAAATGGTGACTCACCCAGAAGTTCTTTTATTGTTGAGAATAGTTTTTGGTATCCTAGGATTTTTGTGATTCCAGATGAATTTGCAAATTGCCCTTTCTAACTCTGTGAAGAGTTGATTTGGAAATTTGATAGGGATTGCATTGAATCTGTAGACTGCTTTCGCAAGATAGCCATTTTTGCAATATTTATCCTGCCAATCCATGATCATAGGAGATCTTTCCATCTTCTGAGACTTTCTTCCATTTCTTTCTTCAGAAACTTGAAGTTAACATACAGATCTTTCACTTCCTTACTTAGAGTCACACCAATGTATTTTATATTATTTGTGACTATTGTGAAGGGTGTTGTTTCTCTAATTTCTTTTGCAGCCTGTTTGTCCTTTGAGTAGAGGAAACGTAAATCAAAATGATCCTGAGACTCCACATCACAGCACTCAGAATGGATAAGATAAAAAAAAACTTAGGTGACAGGAGATGCTGGCAAGGATGTGGGGAAAGAGGAACACTCCTCCATTGCTGGTAGGATTGCAAGCTGGTACAACCACTCTGGAAATCAGTTTGGCAGTTCCTCAGAAAACTGGACATAGTTCTACTGGAAGATCCAGCAATACAACTGCTGGGTATATACCCAGAAGATGCTCCAACTTGTAATAAGGACAGATGTTCCACTATGTTCTCTGCAGCCTTATTTATAATAGCAAGAAATTAGAAAGAACCAAGATGTCCCTCAACAGAGGAATGGATACAGAAAATGTGGTACATTTACACAATGGAGTACTACTCAGCTATTAAAACCAATGAATTATTCTTTTTGAGTTTCATGTGTTTAGCAAATTGTATTTTGGGTAATCTAGGTTTCTGGGCTAATATCCACTTATCAGTGAGTACATGTTATGTGAGTTCTTTTGTGATTGAGTTACCTCACTCAGGATGATACCCTCCAGATCTATGCACTTGCCTAGGAATTTCATAAATTCATTGTTTTTTAATAGCTGTGTAGTACTCCATTGTGTGAAGATCAAAGAGTGGACATTTCGCTCCTTCCCAGAATTAGGAACAAAGCACACATTGAAGGAGTTACAGAGATCATGTGTGAAGCTGAATCAAAAGGATGGACCAACCAGTGACTGCAGCTGACGGGGATCCATCTCATAATCAGCCACCAAACATAGACACTATGGCATATGCCAGCAAGATATTGCTGAAAGGACCCTGATATAGCTGTCTCGTGTGAGGCTATACCAGTGCCTAGCAAACACAGAAGTGGATGCTCACAGTCAGCTATTAGAATGAGCACAGGGTTCCCAAGGGAGGAGCTAGAGAAAGTACCCAAAGAGCTGAAGGGGTTTCCACCCCTATAATATAAACTAACTAGTACTCCCAGAGCTCATGTCTCTAGCTGCATATGTAGCAGAAGATGGCCTAATTGGCCATCATTGGGAAGAGAGGCCCCTTGGTCATGCAAACTTTATATGCCGCAGTACAGGGGAATGCCAGGGCCAAGATGTGGGAGTGGGTGGGTAGGGAAGCGGGGCAGTGGATGAGGGAGAGTTTAGGGGACTTAAGGAAAGAAATGACAAAATAAATAATTAAAGAAGTATCAACAATTCAAAGCAACAACAACAAAAAACAATGAATTAATGAAATTCTTAGACAAATGGATGGATCTGGAGGATATCATCCTAATTGAGGTAATCCAATCACAAAAGAGCACATATAATATGCACTTACTGAAAAGTGGATATTAGCCCAAAAGCTCAGAATACCTAAGATACAATGTGCAAAACACATGAAACTCAAGAAGAAGGAAGAGCAAAGTGCGGATACTTCGATTCTTCTTACAAGGGTGAACAAAGTAACCATGGAAGGAGTTACAGAGACAAAATTTGGAGCAGAGACTAAAGGCATAACCATCCAGAAACTGGGAATACATCCCATAAATAGCCACCATACCCATATACTATTGCAAATGCCAACAAGAGTTTGCTGACAGGAGACTGATATAGCTGTGCCTAAGAGGCTCTGCCAGTGCCTGACTAATACAGAAGTGGATGCACACAGTTATCCACTAGATGGAGCACAGGGTCCCCAATGAAGGAGCTAGAGAAATGACCCAAGGAGCTGAAGGGGTTTGCAGCCCCCTAGGAGGAACAACAATACAAAATAACCAGTAACCCTAGAACTCCCTGGGACTAAACCACCAATCAAAGAAAACAAACGGAGAAACTCATGGCTCTAGCTGTATATGTAGCTGAGGATGCCCTAGTGGGTCATCAATGGGAGGAGAGGACCTTGATCCTGTTAAGGTTCTATGCCCCAGTATAGTGGAATGCCAGGGCCAGGAAGTGGGAGTGGGTGGGTTGTAGAACAGGGGGAGAGGAGAGGATAGGGGATTTTAGGAGAGGAAACTAGGAAAGGGGATAATATTTGAAATAAATATAGAAAATATCTTAATAAAAATAAAAAGCCCCCTCCCCCAAAAAAGAATGTTGACAGGGATTGCATTGAATTATTAGATTTTTTTTTTTTTGGTAGGATCGCCATTGTTATATTAATCCTATCATTCTCAGTGAATGAAATCACCTCTGTCTTCTGGTATCTTCTTCAGGTACTTTCTTTGATGTTTTAAAGTTTTCATTGTATTAATTTCTAACTTCTCCTTTGTTGTGTTAATTCAAATATAATTTTGAGACTGTACTTCCTCTTGTCAAGGAGTAAGGGGTCAGTGTTGAAGAGAGGGTAGAAAGAGTCATTGATCAAGGAGGAACCAAATCAAACAGTGAGGTTTTGACAAGATCCTGCAGTTATGAGTTTGAAAGATCTGTGCAAGAAAAACCTAGCCAACACTCTAGCTTGGAGTATTCTAGATCATAATCCCAGTCACTGATAAAGATCTATCTGCAGTTGATGGCCTTTGGAAGAAAAAGAGAGAGTCAGTTTTCTTAAAGAAATGTAGGTCTACTATGCTCTGCATAGTTACCAGTTTATGAATAGCAAAAATTGGCTTGAGGGGTTATAAAGTGTTGGGGGATGTGGTGGTTTGAATATGCTTGGCCCATACAGTGTGGCCTTGGAGTGGTGTGGCCTTGTTAGAGGGAGTATATCACTGTGCAGGTGGGCTTTAAGACGTTCACCTACCTGCCTGAAAACAATCTTCTCCTGTTTGCCCTTGGATCAAGATCCATTCCACTGTTGAGGGACATCTAGGTTCTTTCCAGCTTCTGACTATTATAAATAAGGCTGCTATGAACATAGTGGAGCAGGTATTCTTATTACCAGTTGGAAATTGTTCTGGGTATATGCCCAGGAGACATATTCCTGGATCTTCCGGTAGTACTATGTCCAGTTTTCTGAGGAACCACCAGACTGACTTCAAGAGTGGTTGTACAAGCTTGCAATCCCACCAGCAATGGAGGAGTGTTCCTCTTTCTCCACATCCTCGCTAGCATCTGCTGTCACCTGAATTTTTGATCTTGGCCATTCTGACTGGTGTGAGGTGGAATCTCAAGGTAGTTTTGATTTGCATTTCCCTGATGATTAAGGATGTTGAACATTTTTTCAGGTGCTTCTCAGCCATTCGGCCATCATTGGGAAGAGAGGCCCCTTGGTATTGCAAACTTTATATGCCCCAATACAGGGGAATGCCAGGGCCAAGAAGTCGGAGTGTGTGGGTAGGGGAGCAGGGTAGGGGGAGGGTATAGGGAACTTTTGGGATAGCATTTGAAATGTAAATGAAGAAAATATCTAATAAAAAATGTGGGGAAAAAAGCCAGCTTAGATGGAACAAATAAGAAGTAAAACTCTCAGCACCAATATCTTCCATATTCCTACTAGGATGGTCCATTAAGCTCCACTTTTAAAGCATTCAACTGCTTCCCAGATCCAAAATCCCCAAATCCAGTTTCTTCCAAACAAAAGCATGGTTGGGCCAGTCACAGCAATACGCCAGTCCTTGGTACCAACTTCTATCTTAGGGAGGGTATCATTGCTGTAAAGAAACATCATTACCAAGGCAACTCAATATTTCTTTTGTTATAAATTAACCCTGATCGAATATCCAAGTCTCCAAGTCAGGTAAAAGTAGTTCCGTCCTTCGTACCGTCTCTTCCGTGACGAGGAAGTCGGGAAGGGGATAAAGAAGATAACCACAGGGGCACAAGTCAGGTTACCAACCGACACTCATAGACGTAGACAGAATCAGTCTACGACCTTCTTGGGTCTCAGTGGACAGCCATGTCAGGCTCCTGTCAGCAAGTAGTTCTTGGCATGAGCAATAGTATCTGTGTTTGGTGTCTGCATATGGGATGGATCCCCAGGTGGGAAAGCCTCTGGATGACCTTTCCTTCAGCCTCTTCTATATTTTTGTTCTTGAATTTTCTTTAGAGATGGACAATTTTAGGTTAAAATTTTTGAGATGAATGCGTGGCCCCATTGCTCCACTGGAGCCATGTCTCTCCACTTCAGATACTATCTCCTTGTTGCTGAGTCTTTCTTTTTTTTTCCAATTTTTTTATTAGATATTTTCTTAATTTACATTTCAAATGCTATTCTGAAAGTCCCCTCCCCCCTCCCCCTCCCTGCTCCCCTGCCCACCCACTCTCACTTCTTGGCCCTGGAGTTCCCCTGTATTGGGGCATATAAAGATTGCAATACCAAGGGGCCTCTCTTCCCAATGATGGCCGACTAGGCCATCTTCTGCTACATATGGAGCTAGAGACACGAGTTCTGGGGGTTCTTGTTAGTTCATATTGTTGATCCTCTTCTAGGGTTGCAGACCCCTTCAGCTCCTGGGGTTCTATCTCTAGCTTCTCCCTTGTGGGCCCTGTGTTCCATCTTATAGATGAATATGAGCATCCACTTCTGTACGAGACAGCTATATCAGGGTCCCTTAAGTAGGCACTAGCTGTCCTATGCCATAGTGTCTGAGTTTAATGACTGATTATGGGATGGATCCCCCCTGGTGGGGTAGTCTCTGTATGGTCCATCCTTTCATCTTAGCTCTAAACTTTGTCTCTATAACTCTTTTCATAGGTATTTTGTTTCCTATTCACAGGAGGAATGAAGTATCCAAGCGCTGGTCTTCCTTCTTGATTTTCTTGTGTTTTGCAAATTGTATCTTGGATATTCTAAGTTTCTGGGCTAATATCCATTTATCAGTGAGTGCATATCCAATGACTTCTTTTGTGATTGGGTTACCTCACTAAGGATTATATCCTCCAGATATATCCATTTGCCCAAGACTTTCATAAATTCATTTTTAATAGCAGAATAGTACTCCATTGTGTAGATGTACCACATTTTCTGTATCCATTCCTCTGTTGAGGGACATCTGGGTTCTTTCCAGCTTCTGGCTATTATAAATAAGGCTGCTATGAACATAGTGGAACATGTGTCCTTTTTACTTGTTGTACCATCTTCTCGGTATATGCCCAGGAGAGGTATTTCTGGATCCTCTGGTAGTACTATGTCCAATTTTCTGAGATATCGCCAGACCGACTTCTAGAGTGGTTGTACAAGCTTGCAATCCCACCAGCAATGGAGGAGTGTTCCTCTTTCTCCACATCGTTGCCAGCATCTGCTGTCCCCTGAATTTTTTATCTTAGCCATTCTGACTGGTGTGAGGTGGAATCTCAGTGTTGTTTTGATTTGCATTTCCTTGATGATTAAGGATGTTGAACATTTTTTTAGGTGTTTCTCAGCCATTTGGAATTCCTCAGTTGAGAATTCTTTGTTTAGCTCTGTGCCCCATTTTTAAATGGGGTTATTCATTTTTCTGGAGTCTAGCTTCTTTAGCTCTTTGTAGATGTTGGATATTAATCCCCTATCAGATTTAGGATTGGTAAAAATCCTTTCCCAATCTGTTAGTGGCCTTTTTGTCTTGCTGACTGTGTCTTATGCCTTACAGAAGCTTTGCAATTTCATAAGGTCCCATTTGTCAATTCTTGATCTGACCACACAGGCCATTGCTGTTCTGTTTAGGAATCTTTCCCCTGTGCCCATATCTTAGAGCGTTTTCCAAACTTTCTCCTCTATAAATTTCAGTGTCTCTGGTTTTATGTGGAGGTCTTTGATCCACTTAGACTTAAGCTTTGTACAAGGGTATAAGAATGGGTCAATTCGCATTCTTCTACATGATAACTGCAAGTTGTGCCAGCACCATTTGTTGAAAATGTTGTCCTTTTTCCACTGGATGGTTTTAGCTCCCTTGTCAAAGATCAAGTGATCAGAGGTGTGTGGGTTCATTTCTGGGTCTTCAATTCTATTCCATTGATCTATCTGTCTGTTGCTGTACCAGTACCATGCAGTTTTTCTCACAATTGCTTTGTAGTACAGCTTAATGTCAGGCATGGTGATTCCCCCAGAGGTTCTTTTATTGTTGAGAATAGTTTTTGCTATCCTAGGTTTTTTATTATTCCAGATGAATTTGCAAACTGCCCTTTCTATCTCAGTGAAGAATTGAGTTTGGATTTTGATGGGGATTGCGTTTCAACTAATGTCTTCCCCATTGGGTTCTGGGTACCTCTCACAACCCTGGCATATGGAACTTCTAGTGATTCCCCATGCTCCCCACCCCCCACTGCTGCTAATTTTTATCTGTTCTCCTGGCCTTCTGGACTTCTCTTCTATCTCTTCCCATACCTGGTTTTTCTCTGTAGGGTTGTGGGTACAGCTCTTCCACAGGGCTCGGCCACTTGAGGAAGCAGCATACAGAGATTTTGACTGTGCTTACCACATGCCATTGCTGGGCAGGTGCTGGGCCATAGGGAAGTGCCAAGGGGGATTGGGGGGAAGCACAGTCTGGAGTGAGGTACAAACACAGTTGGCTCAGAGGTCCCTGGGCTTGCTAAGAGGCTGGGGCCTTAGAGTTCCCAGGCTCTTAGACACCCAGGAGCCACTGGAAGTCATGGAAGAGCTGAGAATGATATCTGGTTTGGAGGGCTACATCTAGACCAGGGCAAGGAAGATTGGAGCTCTGGCTTGTCCCAAAGTGAGAGTACTTGGCTTCACTGTAGGCTTGGGCTTGGTGGCAATTGAAGACTTGGAGTACAGAGAGGCTTTCTACAGGAACTAGACAGAGGCTCTATAGGCGAAGGCCTTCTACATGACTCCCCACATCAGATCTAGATGAAAAGAGGCAGTCCATGGTCTGAATCATTTATTGCCATGGTGGAAAGTGGATGTGTAAAAACCATACCCCAGTTCTCAGGGTGGACCTGAGATTAATTACCTTTTGCAGGAAGGAGTGTCTAGGAAGGAAAACTTATTGGTTGTGCCTTCCAGGCCTGTATGTACCTCATTAGGATAGAGATCTGTCTTGAGCCTATGTGACCACATATCACTTCCTTTTCTTATTGTCTTGATCTGAGATTTTAGGAGTGCCTCATCTACATATAAGGGCCTTGGAGCATTGCCCTTACAAGACTGATGGCCACAAATCTATAGGGTGGGGCTGCAGCTAGTGATAGAGGCCTGGTGCCTGGGAGCAGGCGAAGTTCCTACCATCCCTTCAGGGTCTCTGGGGATTCTAGCCATAGCTCAATGCGGTACCAGGCTATCTTTTCCCACACTACCCCCATTTTCCCCCTACCCCTCCCACCTATGTCCCTTCTTCTCTCCTTCTGCCTCCCATTATTATTTTGTTCTCCTTTCTAAGTGGGTTTAAAGCATTCACACTTGGGCCTTCCTTCTTAAGGTTCATATGATTTGTGATTTGTGTAATGGATATTCTGAGCTTTTGGGTTAATGTCCACTTATCATGTGTGTCATTTGGGGTCTAGGTTACCTCACTCAGGATGATATTTTCTAGTTCCATCCATTTGCCTACAAAATTCCTGAAGTCATCATTTTTAACAGCTGAATAGTATTCCATTGTGTAAATGTACCACATTTTCTGTATCCATTCTTCTGGTGAGAGACATCTGGGTTGTTTCCACATTCTGGATATTATAAATAAGGCTGCTATAAACATAGTGGAGCATATGTCCTTGTTATATGTTGGAACATCTTTTGGGTATATGCCCAGAAGTGAGTCTTCAGATAAAGCTAGTTCCAATTTTTTGAGGAACTGTCCGACTGAATTTCAGTGTTTCTGTAACAGCTTGCATTCCCACCAACAATAGAGGAGTGTTCCTCTTTCTTCAAATCCTCACCAGCATCTACTGTAACCTGTGTTTTGGATCTTAGCCATTCTGATTAATGTAAGGTGGAATCTGAAAGTCATTTTGATTTTACATTTCACTGATGACTATGAAAGTTGTCATTTTGTTCTTATTTTTTAAAAGTCATTATAGTAAAAAGTGCTTTCTTATCTTTATTTGACAGTAGTTTCAACAAGTTTCATGAAGTTCTAAGGGAAAATATTATTACCATATTACAAATGAAAAAAGAGTTTAAAAATGATAAAAGTATCTTTCTCTAAATTATACATTTAAGAAAGTGCAGGAAAAAAAAGAAAGGGCATAATTCATACTAGGATCCAATTCTAAGTACTATCAATTAGTTACCTTCACAGTTCCAATCAATTTATGAAATTCCTTCTCATGTATGTTTTGAAACAAGAAATTAAAAAACAGAACTGAATAAATGTATAGCTCCAAAAATACTGGATCCAGGTATCTGTACATAACCCCTCCTCAAGATCTAAGAGATGTACTAGACAGTAAGTTTCTTTTTTCTTTCAATTTTTATTAGATATTTTCTTCATTTATATTTCAAATGTTATCCGGAAAGTCCCATAAACGCTCCGCCATCTCCGGCCATGCTCCCCTACCCACCCACTCACACTTCTTGGCCCTGGTGTTCCTCTGTACTGGGGCATATAAAGTTTGCTTGACCGAGGGGCCTCTTTTCCCAATGATGGCAAATTAGGCCATCTTCTGCTACATATGCAGCTAGAGACATGATCTCTGGGGGGGGGGTACTAGTTAGTTCATATTGATCTTCCACCTATAGAGTTGGAGACCCCTTCAGCTCCTTGGGTACTTTCTCTAGCTCCTCCCTTGTGAATCCTGTGTTCCATCTAATAGCTAACTGTAAGTTTCTGAAGAGTTCTTACAATTTCAAAAAAGTTTAGAGGTGTTATTTCTCTGTCTCTCTTTCTGTTTGTCTCTCTCATTCTCTATGTCTCTGTATAGCTCTCTATATATGTCTCTATAAATATATATCTGTCTCTTTCTGTCTCTTTCTGTCTCTGTCTCTTTCTCTATCTCAGTCTCTTTCTCTCTCTCTCTCTCTCTCTCTCTCTCTCTCTCTCTCTCTGTGTGTGTGTGTGTGTGTGTGTGTGTGTGTGTGCGCGCGCGCGCGCACGCGCGTGTATTTACCCAAGCATGCTTCTTCAAATCTGGTGAATATTGTTTATTATCCATGCTAGTAATAGGTCAGTTTTCAAAATTGGATTAATGTTTCTGAAATAAAACTTCAAATGTATAGAGGAATTTTTACAAAGTATTCCTAAATAGGTAGGAAGAAGTGTCCATGGTGACCGAAATTTCCTTAAGTACATTCTGGCAAAGAGAAAACAAACTGCCTAAGAACAATGAAGCATTTCTAAATATACTAGTTCTTGATGAAGCAAGTAGTGATTTTGCAAAGTTAATTGTGTATATGTAAGTGTATGTGTACATGTATGGTGTTCTATGTGCCAAAAACAACTAATCATGCCTTAACTTTTCAGACCTCTACTATAATTTCTGGCAACTTCACCTACCTAAATACAGCTGATAGAGCCAGGAAGGAAACAAAATAATCTCAAATTGCCAAAATAAATATCATAAAGTTCATAAACTAAAACCCATCCTCTTTGTTCCATATATTTTTCTCATTACAACAGATGAAATTTTCAAATAAAATGTTTTAAACAGATGAATTTTTCTTCTTTGTGTTAAAAATTTGTGCAGTTACCTTGATTCAAAGCCACAGGTTATGAGAATCTAAGCAAGTTGGGGTTTGTGGAGAACAGGCTTATTAACAGGAGAAAAAATGTGAGAGATTCTAGTTTAAAAACATAGAGATACAAACACTAAAAAAGAGAATTTATGTGTAGATCAGAGTGAAAGCACATCTGAGTGGATACAATAGAATCATGGCTGCCAAACTGAGTTTAGTTTGGCTTGGCATTATCAATTGTAGGAGCTGTGGTGAACTCTGCTTTATTTAATGTGGATGCTGGGCACAGAACTGTCATCTTTGACTGACTCACTTTCTCATCCTTTGGGTACAGAAACCAATTATTTTTGACTGCCACTCTCAACCATGGAATGTATCAGTCATTACTGGAAGCAAAGATTTGCAGAATGTCAACAGCACACAGCACATTCTATTCCAGCCTGTAGCCAGCCAGCTTCCCCTCATATCTACACCAGCATGAGCAAGGACTATGATGAGCAGGTGCTGCTTTCTGTCACCAGAGATCCTCAAAGTAGGTGGTGGCTTGGTTCCATGCTGAAGAGTTGATTACCCTTCGAGAGCTGGTCTCCAGGCAGGTGAATGATTACCTCACAGAATGAGTCACAACATCCGAGCTCATCTTTGATGACCTGTCCTTGACAAAAGGAGTTCACAGAGGCCAAAGAGGTGGCTCAGCAGGAAGTAGGAGCAGCCAGATTTTTGGTGAAAAAGGCTGAGCAGTAGTAGGTGGCAGACATCATCTCTGCTAAGGGTGACTCCAAGGCAGCTGAGCTGATTACCAACTCGCTGGCCACAGTAGGTGATGGCCTGATTGAGCTGTGAAAGCTGGAAGGTGCTGAGGGCATTGAGTACCAGCTCTGCTGCTCTGGAACCATCACCTACCAGCTGTCTGTACTCCTCCAGCTTCCCCAGTGTGACCTCCCATGCTTCACCTTCTTGGGCCAACTAGACCACCTCAATGGAATGTTGCCTTCCTTCTCCTCCACCCCAGAAACCACTTGAGGTTTAACGATTGGCTTAAAGTGAAGGAAATAAAAATAAAATCACTTCAGATCTCTCAACAACAACAAATAATAATAATAGAGCTGGAATCCATAAATACATCTACAATAGAAACAAACAAGCAACAAATTACAATATGATAACTGATGTTTATAATAATGGCTTTAAGTGATCATGAAAACAGTTCTTATCTTCAAGGGTTTTCCCCACTTTCTCCTCTATAAATTTCAGTGTCTCTGGTTTTATGTGGAGATCTTTGATCCACTTAGAATTGAGCTTTGTACAAAGAGATAAGAATGGATCAATTTGCATGCTGGTGGGATTGCAAGTTTGTACAACCACTCTGGAAATCAGTATGGCAGTTCCTCAGAAAACTGGACATAGTACTACCAATTCATCCAGCAATACCTCTCCTGGGCATATACCCAGAAGATATTCCAACTGGTAATAAGGACACATGCTCCTATGTTCATAGCAGCCCTATTTATAATAGCCAGAAGCTGGAAAGAACCCAGATGTCCCTCAACAGAAGAATGGATACAGAAAATTTGGTACATTTATATAATGGAGTACTACTACTCAGCTATTAAAAACAATGAATTCCTAGCACTCAGGAGGCAGAGGCAGGTGGATTTCTGAGTTTGAGGACAGCCTGGTCTACAGAGTGAGTTCCAGGACAGCCAGGGCTATACAGAGAAACCCTGTCTCGAAAAACCAAAAAACAAAACAAAACAAAACAAAACAAAACAAAACAAAACAATGAATTTATAAAATTCGTAGGCAAATGGATGTATCTGGAGGATATCATCCTGAGTGAGGTAACCTAGTCACAAAAGAAGTCACTTGATATGCACTCACTGATAAGTGAATATTAGCCCAGAAACCTAGAATACGCAAGATACAATTTCCAAAACACAAGAAAATCAAGAAGAAGGAAGACCAACACATGGATACTTCATTCCTCCATAGAATAGGGAATAAAATACCCATGGAAGGAGTTGCAGAGACAAAGTTTGGAGCTAAGGAGAAAGGATGGATCATCCTGAGACTGCCCCACCCGGGGGTCCATCCCATAATCAGCCACCAAACCCAGACACTAATGCATATGCGAGCAAGATTTTGCTCAAAGGACCCTGATATAGCTGTCTCCTGTGAGGTCATGCCAGTGCCTGGCAAATATAAAAGTGGATGCTCACAGTCATCCATAGGATGGAACATAGGGCCCCCAATGGAGGAGCTAGACAAAGTACCCACGGAGCTGAAGAGGTCTGTAACCCTATAAATGGAACAACATTATGAACGAATCAGTATCCCCAGAGCTCGTGTCTCTAGCTGCATAAGTAGCAGAAGATGGCCTACTTGGCCATCATTGGGAAGAGAGGCCTCTTGGTCTTACAAAATTTATAGGCCCCAGTACAAGGGAGCGCCAGGGCCAAGAAATGGGAGTGAGTGGGTAGGGGAGCAGGGCGTGGGGGAGGGTATAGGGGACTTTTGGTGTAGCATTTGAAATGTAAATGAAGAAAATATCTAATAAAAATTAAAAGAAAAAAGAAAACAGTTCATTGTTAACTACACTTTCAAAGGAATTATTACATTTCATTTGTAATTGGGAGTTCAGCAGTGTGTATATGGAGTTTCAATTTCCAGCACCTACAGGAAAGCCAGGCACAGCAGGCATCTGTAACTACAGTGCTGTTGAAGCAAAGGTCAGATTCTTTTCATTGGGCATCTAGTCCAGCCAAGCATTTAAGCAGTACTAGATATTCTTTCTCAAAAATAGAATGGAGAGAGATCATTGAAGTCATATAATGTCAAAACTCTAGCTGCTATCTTCATATAATGTGCACACACACACACACAGAGAGAGAGAGAGAGAGAGAGAGAGAGAGAGAGAGAGAGAAAATAGAACAGTCATTTTTATGAGAATATATCAAATAATACATTTTATGAGAGGAATGAATGACCAAGGAGAGCAACAAAGGATCTATCATGTCCAATACAGAAAACCTCTAATTCTTATAGGAAAGAACAAAATGAATCAATAATAAAATCGAAGTACCCCAAAACACAGCCAACTAAATTAAATTAATTAACAGACCTCTGTTTATAATAAATGTTAAATGGCCTCTAATAACCAACAAAAAGAGATTAACTAATTTAAAAACAAGATCCAATTATTTATTCTATTTCTGGATATATAGATCAAGGGTTATAAGAAATCATATCATAAAGATAGTTACACATGCATGTATATTGCATGTTTATTCACAATTGAAAAGCTATAGAACCAGTCTATGTATTCATCAGTGAATGAATGGGTCAACAAAATGCAGTATGTATAAACTGGAATTTTATTGATGTATAAAGAAGAATTAATTGATAATGTTTTTTGGAACTGAAGATCAGTGTGTTAAACAAAATAAGCCAGACAAGTATCACATTTTTCAATAAAATATTTATAATATACAATATATATGCAAAACATCAAAGTAGAGAGGGGAAGAAGAAATGTAAATGGGATGCATACAAAGTATGATAAGGGAGGTAATCAAATACAAGATGTAATAAACATTTGTATCAAGAGTGCAAAACAGAATTTAGAAGGAAGGCACCAACAAGAATTGGATGGTAGCCAAGGTTGTGGGGAGTAAATAAGAACCAAGTATGATGATATATGCATATGAAAATATCACCATGAAATCCATTCCTTTATATGCTAACCCAAAAATATAGTAAAAGCTAAGGGTACTTGAAAAAAGTAGACACCAAAAAAATGTAGAGACAGGACAAAAACAGTAATTCGTAAAACTAACCATTGCTTTATAAAATTTCATTTTAATGATACTCAATATTTAAAAATGGTAAGATACAAATTTCCCAGTTTGGATGATGTATATTAGTTATAACTCAGCTACAGTGATTTTTTTTAAAAGTGGCAATATTTGCTCTGCATTAATGCTAAAATTTGATTCAGTTCGTTGGTATATTCTACTTAAAAAATAATTAGGCTTACCAAAAAGAAAACTGAGTTGTGTGAGTCTTCATTAATCAACCGATTTAAATGAATCGAGTAAAGTTACATATAAAACAATACACCTATCCAGGTGGGTCATAATAAAGACATATGAAAATATTTCCCAATTAGTGACAGCAAAGAAAAAAGTATCATATCACAAACTCACAGCCATTCAGAGTTGTTGTTTTAAGCCTTTAACCTCATTTTTAAATATGCAGAGCAAAATTCTATTTTAGGTGTTTGCATTGTCTGTGACTTCAGTGATAATTTTCAGAGGGTCATCTGAATTGATTTTTTTTCTTCAAAATGAGGAAAATATATATAGATATTTTAAGTTATATTTTTGCTAATTCCCATAATTCATATCAATATGAAAAGCTATCATTCTATAACACAATTGGCTTTAGTAGTGTATGTTTTCAAAATAAAGATAGGGTCATATTCTAATGTAGACTTTTTAAGATTAGAATAACTTGCACATGTCCACTAGATTTTTAACATATTTTGCATTCCTCAGATGAGAAATAATAGATGAGACTATTGGCCCCATTACTGAGGAACATATATGTGATTATTTCTCTTGATTACCACATTGTATGAAAGTTTTTTTATTCTCACATAGTCCACTAAAAATCTTGGTATTGAGAATTCCTGTAGACAGATTATTTTGAGTGAAATGGCTGAGTTTCTTCACAATACCCAGAATCACCTTGAAATGGCTCAACTGACAGAGTATAAAGATTATTTTAGATAACCATTTCATCACATTGTGTTGGAACATCCAAGCATTCCAGAGAGATAGTCTGAAGATTCTCCTTCCTCTGACGAATTTCCAAAGTACTGTCCTTACAATGCAAACATGACTGGATGACCAAACTCCCATGTTCTGAAAATTGATCACGAAATTCTGAAGTCATAAAATAATAAACAACTGGATCAAGACAACAATTCAGATTTGCAAGACACAAGGAAATGATGTGGAAACATAGAGTGCTCCTAATAAAGGAACAGTTTGAGAAGACACGTTGCTTTACCATCATAAAGAATGGGAAGTTGAGATGGTAAGGAGTGAAACAGACTATGAATACCACTGCACACATTAGAACCATTCTCAAAGCCTTTTTCCTCTCTTTAATATTTTGAGGTGGATCTTGGAATTCCTGTAAAGATTTTCTTGTTTTCCATGTGCAATATGTAATGATTACAACAGGTAATACAAACCCTCCAAGTTCAGCAGCAGTTACCATGCCAATGGAAGAAGCCATACTAATGTCGTGAAGTCCTAAATCAGCAAAACAGGATTCACTGTTATTGGCTAAGCCAGCACTTCTCAGGATGGGAAGTGGCAAACAGGCAGTTCCCACAATGATCCAGACAGCAGCACTGATGCCCACATCGTACCTACGCTTCCAGTTTCTGGCTCTGAATGGCTTCAGGAGAAAGAGGCACCTCTGAAGGCTAATGCATGTCAAGAAAAAAATGCTGGCATACATGTTGAGATATTTCAGATAGAAACACAGCAGGCAAAGGGCCCTCTGGAACGGCCAGTGACGATTGATATAATAGTAAATCCGAAGAGGTAAGGACAAGACATGAGCAAGGTCAGCCACGGAGAGGTTGATCATGAAGATGATGGCCTTGTTCTTCTTGCTGATGAAGCGGCACAGAACCCACAGGGCTGCACTGTTAGCCAGGAGACCCGGGATGAATATGAAGATATAGGTAGTTGCATACAGAGAGTACTGAAATGTCAGATAAGTGGCATTGCAATTACTCTCAGCATTGAAGGTTCTGTTGCTGCCCATCTTGAATATCTCTGTATGTTCGGCAAGGACAACTGGAATTATGGCTCCTGCCAAAAGATATAGGTGGTTGCACAGATGGGGTCCTGAAACAGCATCTGTAGATAAGTGCACTTTACTCTCATAGTGTTTGTGCTGTTACTTCCCATCTTGAGTGTTTATGTTCCTTCTTTAGGAAAAATCTTTACATGATGATTTCTGTGGAAAATAGAACAAAGATAGAGTCAGGAGCATGTTAACACGTATGCATATTGGTTGTAGTCCTACTACAGAGGTGTTTAAATATGAACTTCCATAAATTTGAAAGCTCCCATCTATGTAAAAATTAAAATAGTTTACCAATTTACCAAAAGATATTTTCAAGAATGTTTACATGATCTTTTAAGATCCTTATTTTCACCAAAAAACTTTGTCAGGTTTGTACTCTGACAAAGAATCACCAAAGTTTCATAGCTAACCAACCTCTAACATTTCATGGCCAAAAAAGACAAATATCCCAACACCCGTGTGAAATTCCATGTTGGATTTGTATAACTGTTTCTGCCGAAAGTTAAAGACTTAGCAGTTATTTTCATCATCTCTAGGTGAATGAAATCTTAGTACATGTTCAGTAGATACCTTATAAATTATTCAATGACTGCTAAAGTGAGCTATGAATTCATGTGAAAAACTCATAGATTAAGGCTCTAAGCAAGGGCTGGCAGGTCACCACATTTTCTGGATGATAAGATCTTTGGGAAAAAACATCTCCCTTCTTCAAAAATTTGACTGAAAGCATGGTTTGTTTCGTTTGTAACACCTTTTATAAGCTCTTTCCACAAAAATTCTGTGTTTATTAGCAATACCATGACAGCTTCAGACACTCAGGAACATTTCAACTATCTTCTCAGCACTTCAGTCAACTATCAGAAGCTCTAGATGGTATCCTGTCATGCATGAAGCAAGAGGTGGTTTCTTCCCATTCATTCTCAATTCCAGTGAAAACTATTCATGTAAATGTGTTTTCAGTGATCATAAATTTTAGAAATATCTTCCATCTATTTAGTGACTTAAAATCTGTTCCTATGTTGTTTCAACTTAGTTATTCCTGTCAAAAAGACAAAGTAGTCTATTCCCTGTTAGACATAAAAGCTCTTCAAATATCTCAAGATAACAATCATGTCTTTTCTCAAATCTTCCTTATCCAGATTAAACATTCATTTCTTAATATGACATTGTCCTTGTTCTTGGTTTTGTTTTATGTTAGATCATTATTACTTTTGGCCAAAAGCCACTAAAGTACAGCTTATTTTATCCTTGAAGAAAAACTTTAACTGCTAAATGCTTGATAATTTTCTTTGAAATATGTTTTATATATTCTGATTTCAAACTCAAAAGAATAAAGAAGATTTTAATGCTTCATTTTACTGTTTAGTACTTGAAAGGGCAGTTAGTTGGCTACACATTTAATATGGCTGAAAAATGAGACAGGCTTAATGGTAATAAGTACTCAAGTGGTCAAGTAAAATGCATATGTTGCAATGTCTTTTTATTTAGTCTGGAAAGTAATATAGGGTCTCGGACCATGTGTACAAACTTAGACACAGCCAATTAAAAATCGTAAAATGTGGTCAATTCAGACAAAGCCCATACAGTGTTAAAACCTATTTGATGTCTCTGCAGTGAGTGCATGTAACTCTTGGATCAACTTTATTTACTGAACTCAAAGTTCAGTGCTTAGTTAAACAACCAGGTCATTCAGGCAAACAGTTACTTTGATTTTCTTTCACTGAGTTAAATATGCAGCTGAATGGGTCACTTGGTTCAGTAGAGTGCAAATACAGACAACACTATCACCTTTTTATAATTTTCTTGACTAAGTGAAATAATTGATATTGTGTTGTTTATATTCAGGTTAATTAAAAGAAAAAATACTTGCAAACCCAAACAAGGTGAAGTATTCAAGTACTACCTACCATCTTTGGTTTCATTATAAACACGAATAACAAATACTAAATGCCCATTTTAGTCAGATGCTATAATCTGAATTGTGTGTAAACTCTACCAATCTTTGACACCAATATTATGAAACAATGATATGTAATGGCTGTTTTGTCAGATGAAAAAACTGAGGCTTCCAAAAGACAGGAAGACACTTACTCCATGAAGCACTTTTTGACATCCACAAGTTAAAAAAAATCATTTTTCTGGGTTCATTGTTTCCATAATTCTGTCCACTCTCTTTAGATATTTCCAGCATGATGAGGTCACTTTCCTTTCCAGGTGGCATTGCTGCGGGAAACAGCTAGAAATCTCCTATGTGCCAAATACTGACCCTCTTATTATATTTTTTCCTCCAACAATAAAAGTCTAGTAAAGTGTCTTGAATCTGTGAAGTGTCTGTTGACTGTTTGTTGGGTAAATAATTTTATGAAAGACAATTGAATATGAGAGACAAAAAGTCTCTGAGAGGAAGAGAATGAATGGGAATGAATGAGTGCCTGGGGATTAGAATTCAGCTGTGATGTTTGGCTTGACCACCAGGTGTCATAAGTACACCAAGGTTCAAATATACTTGAAAGGGGTTTATTTGAAACCCCATTAATAGAAAAATTAAAGGAGGGATCAATAGGCATCCTGTGAACTTCAGAAACAAAATCCTCTCCACAGTATTTTAGAAGACTTGCTTTGTTTTTGTTTTACGCTTCCACACTTCATAATCATTTTCTAGAGATTTGCATTTCTAGATATATTGTAGATTCCTAAATTATAGACCTGGTATAGGCATCTAGATAAGAGGCAGTTACTTTTTTAAAAAGGAAAACAATGCCAGAAAAGAGAAAACTGAAAGTTACAAATTCACAAAGAAAGTTCGTGGTGATAGCTGAACTGGGGTCTCTTGCCTATTACCACAGAACAATATCTATTTTTCCAAGAACTTTGAAGATGGAAAGCACATTTTTGTAATTATACAATAACACAAATGTTCAGAAATGAACTAATGCTAGATTTTAGACCACTAACCTTGACACTGAACTGTTAAAACAAGGATATCTTCCTTCCAATTTTTCCAGGGCAAATACACTACTTTTAAATGAATGATTTTAGTCCATGATGAGAAGATTGTGTAAGAATCTACCTTTTAAGAAAAACTTATTTATGTTAATCTTAATCGTTCATTATTTCTACAATAGGAAAATGAGTTCTATTAGAAAACAGAGAAAAGTAAAGACAAAACAAATTTTATTAATGTAAAATACTCATCCTGAGATTCTCATACAGTCTGGTTTTATCCATACACAGATATTTATTTATATATACAAGAGTTATGAGACTCGACATTTTCATTCATAACTTTCCAGGAAATCTTTCTAGGTATGCTGATTTATAAATTAATTCATATAGAACCATTGTAATTAAATTTGACTTATATAACTTTAAATTTGACTTATATATAACTTTATAAACAGTTTTAATCATAGTGTAAAATTCCAAGTAACATCTAAATCATAAATTTAAATGGTATTTACATTTTTATCATAATTATCTAGTATAATTTATTTAATTAATGTACATTGTAGTAGATTACCATTTTCTTTGTTGTTAGAAAAAATTAGAAAATCTAGAATGGTGTTATCTGCTTACAATGCCAACATGGAGAGGTTTAGACGGGAAGATCAAGAGTTCAAGGTCATCATTATTACATAGATATATCAAGGGCAACCTGGTGTCGTGTGAGATCTTTTCTCAAAAACAATTAAAAGCTATGATAATATTGTTGCACACCCATCTTTATATCTTTAAAAATTTGTTTCTTAAATTTTAAGTTGGATTGCTAGGCATTAAATATGTATTCAAATTATCCAAGAAGGTTTCCCATATGAAACATCAAAGTCCATGTTCTTTTCAGTAACATTATAATGTCAAATATGCTAGTGTTCCAAATAGATCAAATCCTATCTAGTAGTAGAATGATATAGCTAAGTATGACTCAATCAAATGATAGGAAACAAATTGTGAACTTGTATGCTGAACATAGCTGTATATATTGTTAAATATTTAAATAAAGCTAAATAACATATCCTTTACCTAAAATATTTACGATTTTTCTTGACACCATTTAAGATATCCTGCTAGCAAATCTCCAGTATTCTAAGTGTTCTTTGCTATTTTGTGATGGTCCACAGTAGACATGCAGATTGCATGACTCATTCCTCGGCACCCAGCTAGTGGATCAGCTGTAGTTGGGAAACTACAAGTTATCTTAACACCATAATGAAAAAGAATCTTGAATGCTACACTTTTAGTTGGCCTGTAACTACAAATCCAAATACCTTAACACATGGTCCTCAAAGTTAATCATTCCTCAGAATGATGTAGAATACAGTCCTACCAGAATTTTTCATTCAGTAAATATGAGATGGGGACCACTAATAAGCATTTCTAATAATTATCTCATGGGACTTGGGGTTCACTCTGAAAATGACTGCTCTAACATACCTCCAATACCAGAAAGAATTGTTTTAGCTCAGAAAAATGTCTTTTTTCTTCTCACAAACATTTTTAAATTATTAAACTCAGTTTTTTTTTTCTTTTCCACATTGGAGAAGAAATTTTTTGACAAGTTTGTGGTCTAATTTCCAACAATTTCTAGTATATCCTGGTATTTTTATCTATACTCAATTATCTCTCTCCTCTTGATATCCTGGAAAAAAAATATCACTAATACTACTACTAATAAAAAAGCATTAAAGGAGGTTTTGCTCAGTGATTAAGAGTACCTGTTATTGCAAAGGACTGGTGTTCAATCCTGGTCTTCACAGGGAGGTTACACCGCCTCCTCTTAGAGCAGGGACACGTGGTGCACAGACATACGTGCAGGCAGAAAAATCAAGGAAATAAAATAATAAAAAGAAACTCCAACATGTAATAAGGGCACACGCTCCACTATGTTCATAGCAGCCTTATTTATAATAGCCAGAAGCTGGAAAGAACCCAGATATCCTTCAACAGAGGAATGGATATAGAAAATCTGGTTCATTTATACAATGGAATACTACTCAGTTATTAAAAACAATGAATTCATGAAGTTCTTAGGCAAATGGATAGAACTAGAAAATATCATCCTGAGTGGGGTAACCCAATCACAAAAGAAAACATATGGTAAGCACTCACTGATAAGTGGATATTAGTCCAGAAGTTCAGAATGCCCAAGATACAATTCACAGACCACATGAAGCTCAAGAAGAATGAAGACCACAGTGTGGATACTTTGGTCCTTCTTAGAAGGGGGATCGAAATACCCATGGAAGGTAATAGATAATGTTTGGAGCAGAAACTGAAGGAAAGGCCATCCAGTGACTGTCCCACGTGGGGATCCATCCCATATCCAGTTATAAAACCTAGACACTATTGTGGATGCCAGCAAGTGCTTGCTGACAGGAGCCTGATATATCTGTCTCCTATAAGACTTTGCCAGTGCCTGAAAAATACAGAAGTGGATGCTCACAGCCATCCATTGGACTGAGCACAGGTGAAATTATCTGTGAAGGAGCTAGAGAAGGACCCAAGAAGCTGAAGGGGTTTGCAGCCCCATAGGAAGAAAAATAATATACACCAACCAATACCCACAGAACTCCCAGGGACTAAACCACCAACCAAAGAATACATGGTATGACTCAAGGCTTCAGCTGCATATGTAGCAGAGGATGGCCTTGTGGGACATCAGTGAGAGGAGAGGCCCTTGCCTTGTGAAGGCTCAATGTGACAGTGTAGGGGAATGCCAGGACAGGGAAGCAGGAGTGGATGAGTTAGTAAGCAGGGGGAAGGGATATGGGGGCGGGGGGGCGTCACAGGAGAAACGAGGAAAGGGGAATAATTTGAAATGTAAATAAAGAAATTATCTAATAAGAGGAAACATTTGGGATATAAATAAATAAAATAAATAAAAAGCATAAAAATAAATTTAAAATGTTAAAATACTGCATCATATTTAGGTTTTTAAAAATAGTCAGGGCTCTCTGTTTAAAGAATAAATCTTCCGTAATTGGAAAACCATCTCAGTTATCTAAATTAGTTATATATTATCCAATGCGTTTTTGACGAAAGATTATTGAACTTATTTCTGAAACATCTTATTCGACTGGTTCCAGACAAAAGTTACGTTTTAGTGTTCAGAGTAACTGCCATGCTATGGCTTAAGCACTTGTATAAACAATGTTTCCCCAAATTCAAACCATGTTAAGACAAAACATGCATTATAAGAAAACAAATTACTTTGTCTTAAACTTCCTAGTCCTCCTACAGTGTCAGGAACTTCAAAACAGGAGGTTCAATAAAAGTTAAAGGACACAGTGACTTTCTTTGGCTTCAGAATATAACTGGTAAAAACACTTTGCTCATTTGTGGCTGATTTTCATTTTAACATTAAAATCTATTTCTGATTTTACTACTACCCCCTCCCCCAGCATTTGGAAAAACTCATAAACTTTGTCCCCAAACCACCTACTTCAAATTCTTTTTATCTGGTGCCAATGTAACTTAAATTCAGTTTTCTAGTTTGTTTATTTTTTTTTTCTTGACCATAAATACACTATAGTAGTACAACTACCGACTATTTTCAGACAGATCTTAGTTTGAAAACAAAAATATCTGTGCTTAGGAGTTGTGTTTCTTGATTTATCTTATCTACAGTCTTGTAAATTACACAATGTGCTCCATTGTTTATATGTTCAAAGGAGGAAGCTAATTTTTACAATGTTTGCTTCTGGTATATAGTAATATCACAATGTGTGCTGCTTTTATTGTCTTTTGTTTTGTGAAATTCTTCTGAGTCATGATAGAAGACAAAATATAAATACATTTCAAAGCTCAGCTTATGTTTCTTTTACCTCAGGAAACCACTCATGACTTTATAAGTCCTGTCAAACTCAACTTTCTTTGGATTTTTGATATATTTGGCAACTTACAACTGCATGGGTACCATATTTCATGAAAATTGAACTTACTGAAAATTTCTAATGTACCTTATAACCCTTATATGATTTAATCCTCATAACAACTTGGAATTTGACAGATGCAAGCAGGTACATAATTTTATAGTGTTTGGGGAAATGATTTTAAGTTATAACCTCCTTAATATTCATGTTATCTTGGTATTTTTGAAATGTAGTTCCTACTTCTTTGGAAGTGTGTATTTATATGATGTTATATGGCCACTATGATATAGACTCAATCCCTGCAACACGTATCTTGAACATGTTTACTTGATGACTAACCTTACTCATAATCAATGAACCATATTTCTGTTTTCGTGAACTTTAAAATATATAGTCACTTCTTTTGTCCTGCTTCACTCAGTTCTATTCGGATATAAATAGCCATTGTCTCTGTCTCTTGTTTAGCTTATAAGTCTCTACTTCCAATGGAGCTCATTTCAATTCATCTCATACTGTTCTGAAGTGAGGTTCTTCAAGGTAAGGACTTGACATTCAAATGCAAACAACTGAGAAACTCACTCAATAGTGAAAGCCAAAGAAAAATAAATAAATCAATGAATAAATTATTTCAAATATTCACAAGGAAATGTCTATGTGACATAAATGACAAGGAAATAGAATATTAGATAAATACTATTATAATACCATGAAATATTGAGACAGTGTATATTTGAGAGTCCCATTAACACCTAAATGTCCTAAATCAAATATAAGCAAATTAGACACACAGGGGGGAAAGGTATACATTGGTAAAATGGAATAGGATGAATGACTATATTCAACTGTATGTTCCCTACAGAGAACAGATAGAACATATTATCAATATGCACAAGACCCTGAATTCATTCTCAGCACTAAAACACTGAAACAAATCTACTAATGAGTTAAGCATGGCATATGCCTTAATTTTAGCTCTCTGAAAGGTGAGCTAAGACAATAACTTGGTATTTCAAAGCAATGTTGGTCAAAATAGAAAGAGGAGAGATGTGTTAAGAGAAGGATTTTTTGTACTTTAACAAATGTAAAGGAACTTACTAACTCTTAAGTTACAGAGGGGTAAAAATATCACAAGAAAAATATAAAAATGTGTTAATTAGTCTTTAGAAGAAAAGTTTTAGATTAAAAGATATATTATAAGAGACAGCATTTTGAAATCTATGACCTAATATTCTACATTATACAAGCATCAATAAAAAATAACACTAAATGAAAATCTTGCAACACTACAATATGAATAAGCAAAAAAGAATGTAAAATAATAGAAAAAACAAGGAAGACAAAATTGATGCATAAACAAAACTGTGAAGCCTTTAACTTGACTAGCAAAAAGAAATTAAGGGGAAAATACCACAACTTACTAATAACAAGGGTTAAAATAGAAGACATTACTGAGTGAATAGAATAAGGGTTAAAAAAATGCTATTAACAACAGTATGCCAATGTTTGCATGGCTAAATTTGGATATTTACAGAAAACAGTAAATTTTTATTTTAAATTTTCTTTTAAAATCAAATGGACCTAGGAAGAAAGGAAACAAAATTCACAATCAATAATCATACCAAAATGAAAAGTGTAGGCTCTGAAGACTTCACCAATGAATTATAAAGCTTTTTAAAATGAATTAAGGCTAAAGGTTCAATGTTGTTAAAATGGCAATGGAGCCATGTTGTTCTACAAATTAATTGCAATGCCTGTCAAATCATAGCTACCTAATCGACAACATGATGCAAAAAAACAAAACAAAACAAAACAAAACAAAAGAATGTTCCCTCCAAAAATACAAAGAGCTTATGACAAGAGAGAAAACATAGAAGATGCAGACTTTCACATTTAAAATGATAGTAATCAAAGCAATGTGATGGTAGAATAATGACAGACATATAGATTAATTTAATCTATTTTAAAGTTTAGAAATATAACTCACAATTTGGTAACTGGAAGCATGTACATGATTTTACAGTGTTTGGGGAATTTGTGAAGTGTGTGATCAAGGGTGCTCTAGAACAATACCAATAAAATGTTAGGAAGAAGAAATAATAATTTATTCACAGAACAATTAAATAGCTGAACAGAAAAGTATGAAGTTGGTAGCCATTGCTGCCTTGATCCTCTCATCTATCAACTCAACTAAACTGTAGTCCTAGTTATTCAATGGTGCATGCATGAACACACACATGCGTGCACACACACCTTTATGAGCTCCTAAGATGATTTCATAGCTTTTCATTTATAGACAGTACTGTAAAAAACAAAAGCATAAGTTGCAGCTATCTCTTTTTAGAACATAGTAGTTTTACAAAAGATTTGTTTTCTTTATGGATATCTTCACACATGTACATAATTAATTTTCTTATTACCCCATTCTCTCTTACCCTTCTTTTTCCTCTTTCATCCCACCCCAAATAGTCTCCTTTCTACCTTCATTATATATACATAATATATACATAATATTAAATTCTTCATTCATGGGAAGAAATGGGATGTTTGCTTTTCATAATCTGGCTTATTTTGTCTAACAGACTGTCCTCCAGGGGTTTATGTCCATTTTCCTTGTGATGAAATAATTTTCTTCCTCATGCTTGACTAATACCCCTACCACACAACACTTCCTTTACCTATTCTTACATTGAACTACAACTTGGATAATTCCACGTATAGCTTATTGTACATAGTAGTGAAATAAATATAAATATTCAGGAATATCACCTGACAGTTCTATTTTTAGGTCTTTGAAGACGGTCCAGAATGATTTTTATAACAGCTAGACAAATAGACATTTTAATTAACAGGAAAAAAATTCCTTTCTTCAATATTGTATTGGTTACTTTCCTGTTTCTCAGATAAAAATACTATGACCAAGAACGTAAAATTACTTTAGCTTACAATTCCAGAGTTGAAGATCATAATGGGAAGAGGAGACAGGCAGCTAGAGCAGGAAGCTGAAAGATCATATCTTCAGCCAACAACGTGAAACAGAGAGTGACCTGCAAGTGGAACAAAGCTATAAAGCTCAAATCCCACCCTAGTGACACATTTCCTCCAACAAAGCCATAACATCGTAAAGATTCCATAAATTCCACTAACAGTGTCACCAGCTGGGGACCACATCTTTAAATATCTGAGCCTATGGGGGAAATTTCTCCTTCAAAACACTATACACATATTACCAATATCTTTTTCCCCTTGGTGGCAGTTATTCTGGGTTATCAAAACAAAGTGCCAATGTTTGATTTATGTTTCCTGGTTGGCAAGGATCTGGAATATTCTTCACTTACTTATTGCTTCCACCACTAGGTGGTGTGCAGCACAGCATGTTTGGGTGAAGGAGGCAGTGGCTCTTTATTCATGGGGGTCTTTATCTTCATGATTTCTCCTTGTCTTTGTTTCTCACAAGAGTGGAACCCTACCTTAGGCAAAGCTGTGTATAGAAGAACTAATTGGAAGTTGCTTATGCTAAAATACCACTGACTCCTCACCTTTACCCACAAGGTTACTAAAAATGGAAGGGACCTTAAATCTCTGCCATACTTTTATGTATGTCTTTCTGCTTTTAATCAGCTGATGGCACAGAGTTAGATCATTGACCTTATATCCATAAGGACTGCTTAGTAATACTTGTTGCCCCTGATTCTTGTTCTGTTTGAATTTAAAGTTCATTGGTCTCCTTTTTCTACTCTTATTCAGAGTGTGGCCATCTTCTCTTTCTATTTTTTACCATTGCTAGTTTTTTTTCAATTAGACAATTGGGGTGTATAAGGAAGGGAGCTTCTTGGGGCTGCCAGAGCTCTAGCTTTCACTCTAAAATCTCAGTAGAAGAGATTGATTCCAAATAATCAGGCATGTGACTGGATTTTAATGTGTTTCAAGACATTTCCATGAAATGTCTTAAGGAAAAACATTTAGATAATCTGAGTAGATAACTTTCAACCAGTTGGAAACTGTAATCATGCAGGCTTCCACAAAGATACCTGCAGGTAGCAAATTTACCCTGTGAATTCAATCCTGCTTATTCTAAAAGGACAATCTGACTTAATAATTTCTGCATTGCCTAGTCAGCACCTACTGTGACCTATCTCTTAATTTATGTCCACTGCTAGCTCTGTTCCACAAATTGGATGTTAACTGACATTAATATGAGTTACAAGAGCACTTTAAAAAAAAAAAAAAAAAAAGGAACAATCTTAAGGATGAATTTTGGAATTTCTCCTGGGTTTTAATGAATTTGATGTTCACTAATCTGATTAGAATTAAATGTCTCAATGACTATTGAATATGGTGAAAAGATCACGGTTTCCCATTGCATGATTTGGCAATAGAGGTACTCAAAATATTGCCATTGAAAATTTCTAATCAATCTTAAATACAATAAAGTTGCAGAATATCATATATCTATCCATTAAAATTATAAATTTCAAATATATAGATATACAGAATAGAATTGCTTATGGCTCATTATGTAAGAGGAAATGGCAAAAGAAAAATTCAAGCCAATGGATTTGAATTTGAAGCTGAAGCTTCATGTTGATAACCTATAATAAGCACTTTCATTTTCTATTAAAACAAACTTATCTGCTGTTGTCATAGGGGCAGTTTAGTTCAACCAAAACAAATGTCATCTTTTATGTTTCCAATTGCATAAATAATTTTCTTACAGAAAAGCACTGACTGGAACCACACAGATAATAAATCTGAAATGGAAATACAATATATCCCAGTGGAGCTGGTAATAAGAAGTATCTAAATCTCTCTGTGTTCTCTCTAGTCAAAACAGGCCGCTGAATTCTGCCTAAAGATTTTAATGTCCCTTTGCCTTAAGAATTTATGATACCATCCTGTATGGTAGTTGTCTCTGATTCTTTTCAAAACTCACTATCCCAAGTTTTCATGCTTCCAAAAAAAGAACATCATTCTAGTCCTAGTAAGTGTCAATAAGTAAGGCACAGTGTATAAATCAAAAGTCTTCTAGTTCTGTGGAATGTTGTCTAACTATTTATTTGTATGGATTATGTTGAAATAACCCAATGAAGGTGACAGATAAGCATACTGTTTCAAAGGTCTAATTCATCTACATTTCGGTAAACTACTTAGGCTTTGATATTGTTACTTTGTGCTATTTGTGATCCCCTAAAATCTGTATGTTAGGACCTACTCACCAATATGGTGACACTAAAGGATGGGATTTGGTGGAAAAGTGGTTAAGTGGATTCCCATAATTAGTCACCAAACACAGACAATATTGCATATGCCAGCAAGATTTTGCTGAAAGGGCCCTGATATAGCTGTCTTGTGTGAGGTTATGCCAGTGCCTGGCAAACACAGAAGTGCATGCTCAAAGTCAGATATTGGATGGAACAGAGGATTCCCAATGGAGGAGCTAGAGAAAGTACCCAAGGAGCTGAAGGGGTCTGCAACCCTACAAGCGGAACAACATTATGAACTAATCAATACCCTCAGAGCTCGTGTCTCTAGCTGCATATTTAGCAGAAGATGATCTAGTCGGCCATCATTGGGAAGAGAGGCCCCTTGGTCTTGCAAACTTTATATGCCTCAGTACAGGGGAAAGCCAGGGCCAAGAAGTGGGAGTGGGTGGGTAGGGGAGCAGGGCAGGGGGGTGGGGGAGGGTATAGGGACTTTCGGGATAGCATTTGAAATGTAATGAAGAAAATATCTAATAAAAATTTGGGGGAAAAGTGGGATCCTTATAAATGGAACTTTATAAAAATGTTCTCAGAGATTTGCCTTCCACCATGTAAAAATGTGTAAAGAACCTACCAATTATGTGCCAGAATAAAAGATGATCAACACTAAGACCCCATGGTACTTTACCTTGGTATTATCCTTCTTACCTTCTAGTTCATGACTGTAAAGTCCTCAGCTTCTAGTCCCCAAATAAACTAAGAAAATAAATGTACTAAATGATCTACAAATGTCTAATATCTATTTGCTTCCTCTGCAGCAAATCAAGGTTGCGACGCAGCAGAAATAATGTTTATTGTGTCAAAGATGACAATACTATCTATATATAACGAGCATTTTTGGAAAATCCTTATAGGTGAATCACTTGGCACTTTACTGTAATTTGGAGGGAAAAATGTCATCCTTTTCAGGTATTGTTTGTATTGTTAATTGGCCTAGAGCTTATCTTCTTAAACGAGGCATACTATCCCTTTCAAGTCACAAATTTGTAAATATATAGCAGAAACCCATTATCAAATACAAATTATATATACCAGATTTTAACAACTCCAAAAATCACAAACAACCTCCATAAAAAGTATATCAAACTTCACATCCAGGACCATTATGCTTTAGGATATAGTCCATTAATTAAAGAACCAAATTCTGGCATCGTTTTCAAATGATTCTGTATGATGTGTAAACATAAATGAAGGTGGACACCTGCAATATTATATCCTCTTCCTGAGAACTCCCACCCCCTGAAGATTATAGCAAACTTAATACTTTCAATGGGAAGAACACTTAGAGGTGACTTTAACTATCCTATTTTGCTCAAAAGTTAAAGTCCCAAGAGGGCATAATCCTCTTCAAATTCATGGGTCGAATTCTGATGTTTTATATGGACAATGTGTGATTCAGAAAGTGTAATGTGCTGAGGGGGTTTGAGGAACAAATATATGGCTAGAATTCTGTAGTTAATTTAAATACAATTGTAAAATGGTTAGACTAACATATGAAACCTGTCCTAGATTAAGTAATAAAAGCCAAAGCCTTGAGCTGACAGTTCATATCCACTAGATTAAAATGACAAATCAGAAGTAAGAAATATTAGAGAACATAGATAACATAGCAGCTAGAGTATATCCATTTCTGGCGAGAACATCAAATGTAGTACTGCTTTGTAAAACAGATTGGGAGTGCCTCAAGATGTTACACATAGAATTACTGTATGACTCCATGTATTACTACCAAAGAAATTGAAACTTCGACAATGATAGAAATTCATGTGTGAATGTTAATAGCAGTATCGTTCATTGTAATAAAAACAGAAATAATCTACAATCCCATCAATAAAAGCTGGATGAAAAACTACAATGTCAGGATGGAGGCAAAGTACAGTGACATATAAAAAGGATTAGATAAATGTACTATATGAGCAAAAGGCTGATTTGACGTTTTAAAATGAAACATTCTAATCAATTTCATTAATATGTGAAGGAAGAAATATCACAGGAATATATCAACTAACGAAGTAAAAGCACTTGACAAAATCCTGTAGTCATATTAAAACTTTATAAATGTTCAGATACCATCTCAACAAAATCAGTTGCAGATAGTGTCATCATGCAAGTTACTACAAGAAGCTCTAGCCAGCATAATAAGACAAAGAAAAGAAGAAATAAATGGCAAATATAAAGCGAAAAAAGAAAAAAAAAGAAGGAATCTTGGAAGTGCCTAGCCTCAAAAAGACTTTAAGTACCATTTTGGGGGGATACCCAGGAGTTCCAGCAACTCAGAGGAGAGGGGGAAAGGATGAGGGAAGGACTGTGGGAGTGATTGACTGGGAGGGGGAAGTGAGAGATTGTGCATGATATAAAGGGAACAAGTAAAAAATTAAAATTAAAGAACATATCCAATAAAAATTTCATAGACATAACAATGATATATTTATAACAGCTGAAAAAATACTTGCATAACCAAACATACACAGGAACTATATATTGAAATCTACAAAATGCTAATACAACATCCAGGTTTATATTAAAAAATATAATGTGTTTTTGGATTGAAAAAGTATAGACTATTATCCAATCTCAAGTGGCCATCGCTAAACATTTGTATTTATAACCAACACACTCAATGTGTTTATCTCTATATATTTTGACAATAATACATGTATATATTATGTGAAATATACATATTACATGTGTAACAATAACAGTTATAGAAGATGAGGTTTTGAATCAGAAATAGTTTGGGGTAGTGGAGGTGGAAAAGGAAAGGGTGGGGTGGCTAATGCAAATAAAGTTTATTCATGTATGAAATTCTCAGAAAACTTTAAAAATTATATTTCAAGTTCTAGAAGTTGTTCTTGTTAGTTTTTGTCAATTTGACACACTAGAGTCACCTGGAAAGAGGCGACCTCAATTGAGAAAATGTATCCATCAGATTGGCCTGTATGCACATCTCAGGAGCATTTTCTTAATTAATGTTGAGGAAGGAAGGTCCAGTCCACTGTAGGTGGTATCACCCTTGGACAGGTGGTACTAGGTTGTATAGCAGAGCAAGATAAGTGGGCCATGGACTGCAAGGCAGTAAGCAGCATTTTTTCACAATCTCTGCTTCAGTTTCTGCTAATTTTTGCCCTGAGACCTTACCCTGATTTTCTTCAGTTGAGGAGAAACTTTAAAACTAAAATAAACCCTTTCCTTCCCTAAGTTATTTATTACTGTTTTATTACCACAGAAAAACAACAGGATAGATGTATTCTCTCCCCAGCCTGATCTATCGTTTAATAGGATCCCAAACCCCAGGAGATATTTTTGTATAATATGATGCTGCTTATTTGAAAACTTTTATCTTGAAGCAAAGAAACTATAACAAATAAGATAATGATGTAAGACAAATTTAGTACAATCACTGAACATGATATTGTGCCTTCTTTCTTTCTTCTCTCTTTCTTTCTTTCTTTCTTTCTTTCTTTCTTTCTTTCTTTCTTTCTTTCTTTCTTTCTTTCTTATTTTGAGACAAGGTTTCACTCAGTTTGCTACACTGGCTTTTAACTTGTTCTGTAATCCAGGCAGACACTGAACTCATAACTTTTGCTTCAACCTGCCGAGCAGCTATAATCATGAGCTTGCTCCACTCTACCCAGTTGTGACTTCCACAGCAATCGAAACAACATATATTTTGGAACACTAAAAAAATTTCATTAAATAAACTAAAGTGAAAAGAACAGACCAACATAAAAATGCACACATCCCTATTTTTACAGAAGTGAAAATTTTAACCAAGAAAATGTAGCCCTTCAATTAATGGTATTTGGGCAACTATATATTCATAGGAAAATAAAAGTTGATTATTGTTACAAACTTTGTTAAACCAAACAGAAAATGCCTCATACTTCAAAATTAGATAGATAGATAGATAGATAGATAGATAGATAGATAGATAGATAGATAGATAGATAGATATAGAGATAGAGATAGAGATAGAGATAGAGATATATAGATATAAAGCACCAGAGTGTCAGAAGTCTTCAGAATATGTTAGTAAATTTTTTTAGTTATTACACAAAATGATGGTATATAAAGAAACAAATTAAAATAACTAAATTTGACCTCATGAAAGTTCAAAACTCTGTCCTATGAAAGAGGAGCTTAAGAAATAAAAGCAAAGCTTTAATGAAAAATGCTTGAAAGCTACAAATTTAAAAAAAAATGTATTATATATATGGAAACTCATAAAACAGAACTTTAAGAAAACAATGGAACTAGAAAATGGAGAATAGAGATGAACAGGTTTTTTTTTTTCAAAATAGAACTGTGAAACACATACACTTACACACACACACACACACACACACACACACACACACACACACATACACACACCTGGGAGGGATGGAGAGAAAGCGGAGCGGGAGGGAAGAGAAGGGAAAAGGGGAGGGAAAGGGATCATTACTACAAAGGGAAATACAACTTAAAACTACAAAGAGTTATAAAATTATAACTTAAGATCTTACTAGGCTGTATAACTATATGTTCTATAATATAGTTCATATAATACTATAATCCTAGAAACTCTCCTATGTTGGTGTCATAGAAAAATCAAACTATAACCATAAGAAACTTATAACTAAATATTCACTGCTCTTTAGCTATTTCTTCCTCCAGAACAGAATAGAAACAACTCAGAAACTTTAGTGGATTAATAGGTAAATAGATAAACAAGGTTTATTATAGCCCTGTCTTGGTGTCATGTTTAGTTATAAACTGAACCATCTATCTATAAAAAAAAAAAAGGCTTCAAAGGAACTAGATAAGCGAAAATGCCCCATCTAAAAAGGGTATATATTACTTCATTCTATTTGTATAGTGTACTCAACACAAAAATAAAATGCTGATGTGGAAAGCTTATGAAACGTTATCAATGTTCTATAGACTAGGGTGGGTTCAGATGTAAAGAGAACTTTTGTGCTGATAAAGGATTTTCAAATAGATGGTGATGTTGTTTGAACATATGAATGAATGTGATAAAATTCACACACATGAGTACTTGCCAGAACTGATGAAATATAAATACATTCTGCAGTCTAGTTCATTGTATTATATCACTTTCAACTTCCTGCTTTTGATAATATACTATAGTTTCTTAAGATCTTATCATTAGGGAAAACTTGGTGAAACATACACAAAGAATCAGTACTTTTTGTTTTTCAATTTCTTGTGAAACAAAAAATATATTCGCAAATAAAAGTTATGTTAAATTTCTTGAAGAGATTCATTAAGGCTCAACTGACTAGAAACTAATAAAAAAGAGTGTGTCTCAGATGTTTCATACATAATATATATGGAGGAAATCAATGCATCTCCACTCATGCTGTTGATTGTAATGCATGTGATCCAAAGCTAAGAGATAGGTTTCTACAACAACATCAACAAACCAGAATCCCCAGAGCTTCCAGGAACTAAACCACCAACCAAAGAGTACACAGGAGGGACCCATGGCTCCAGCCTCTTATCTAGCAGAGGATAAGCTTGTCTGGCATCAGTGGGAAGAGAGGCCCTTGGTCCTGTGAAGGCTCAATGCCCCAGTGTAGGGTAATGCTAGAGAGAGTAGGTGGGAGTGGATGGGTGGGTGGGTGGGGGTACACCCTCAAAGAAGCAGGAGGAGGGGATATGAGGTAGGAGGCTTGTAGAGGAGAAACAGGGAAGAGGGATAACATTTGAAATGTAAATATATAAAATAATTAATAAAAAAAGAAAAGAAATGGGTTTCTAATTTGTTTTTGTTGTAAATATCATTCACAGGCTGGAGAAAGTTCAATTGCAAAAACTTCAGAAGCATCTCAAGCAACCATTGAACTGAATTTGCCATCAGACCTAGCTCTCATGTGAGAAATTCTGAATGTCAAGTCCAACCTTGAGTTCTCTGACTTACCCACAGAAATGCCTCAGTCTCCTTTCAGGCCAAAGCCAACACACAGAAGCCATTCAGAAAAGGAATATTTGCACACTACTGGTAGGAATGTGAATCAGTACAGTCACTTTTGAAAACAAAATTCATTTTCCTCAGAAACTTAAAATAAAAGTATATGATCCAGTCACTCTGATCTTGAGCATGTATCCAAATAATTGAAACCAGTATGTTGATATATCAATACTTTTATGCTAATTTCATGATTAGTCACAAATAGTCAAGATATGAAAGCAGTAAGTCTACAAGTAGAAAAATGAATAATATTGTGGCATATATACACAATAAAGTACTGTATAATATTGAAAATTTATATTACATGCAACAAAATGAATAGAAATGAAAGACATTATACCAAGGAAAATATACCAGGTTTTAAAATGCCCCATAATCTTGCTTATATGTGAAATTTTAAAAATATTGATTTCATAGAAACAGAGAATAGGAAATGGCTGCCAGAGACTAGGGGAAGGAGAGAAAAAAAATGAAATGGCAAAATGTACATTAGCACTCAGGAAGGAGGATCTCTGAGCTTTGAGGCCAGGTCTTCTACAGAGCAAGTTCCAGAACAACTAGGGCTTCAAGGAGAAACCCTGTCTCAAAACACTAAAATTTCAAAAACAAAAAGTAAAAAGTTAAACCAGAAAATGCTATAACAATGAACTTCATTACCTGGTGATCATAATAAATAGCAACATATATGACAAGATTTCTAAAAGAACACATCTTCAATATTTTTACCCTAAGAAGGTATTTTTGTGATCAGAAGATCATATGGTAGCTCATAAACGTACACCACTATTTGTTAATATAATATATATTTTAGGAGGAAATAAATGATTGAAAAGACATGTAAAGTATAAAAATAAATTATGCTACATGCTTTATTTGTAATAAAGTTTAAAAAGTGGCATTGAAATTTCCAAACATAGAAAAGAAATTTCTACCCATGATTGACAGTGTCCACATTTATAGCTATGTTTAGCCATGGTGATCTAAGTATGTATTTTAAATACGCTCTTGGTTAATAAGTAGGCAGGATGTGTGAAGTCAGAAAATGTCTCTTTATTCTATGCTGTAATGTCTCTCTTTTTGGCTCCCTTACCTTGTTTTCAATTACTTAGTATGTTTTAATGTAGGCCTTCCTGGTTGGTGAAAAAAATCTACCAACTGACCAAAAAACTCAGCCTATAAACTCATTAGCTAATTTTTCACTAGCTTAACCTTTTGCCATGATTAGAATCACTTGTGTCTTAAGAAAGGAGAACTTTGAGAGACCATAAATAACCTCTGGATTAGCTTATTCATAATGACATTTCTGGTTAAAGGCAGAGAGAAACACTTCCAGTTCAAAGTGTTGTCCTTTTTTTTTTTTTTTCTTTCCCAGCCTCAGAATAATGTGCCTAGGCAGTTGCCAATTTGTAAGTCTAACTCTAGTGGTATATTATAATTTTATACCACTAGAAACTTCAGGCAAGTATTATTTTTCCAATCTTGAGCAATAAGTTTGACCAAGTGGAAAATGTCTCATGCTCTAGTGAATAATTTCTTTCTCAGCCTTCTAGGACACACACATTCACAGCTGCAGAAAGTAAGACCTCAGCACAGAATCAGCCAACAGAAACCTCTCCCTCCCCTAGGGCTCTACAATTCAGCAAACATCTAGTCCCTACTAAGCTCCAACTTTGTGTTAAAGTCTGCTGCTAGGGACACGAGGATGATTAATTTCCTTCTTCCCTTGTCTAGTCTCAGAAGCTGCTTGAATAACCGATCTTTCTTCTCATTAAACTTCCTGGGTGGAGTGGGGGAAGGGGAAAACTGTCTGGTGGCGAAAACTCCACCCAGAACTTTAAGTCTTCTGAGGACATCTTTTGTCACAACCCCACCAAAACTGTTTCTAAAGAGGGTCGGTCTATCCAGGGAAAGCTGCTGATTTCAGCCCTTCTTGGGGTTCCCAGAGTTTTGCAGCTTCTTAGCCTGCCTGGATTTCATATACTGGCCCCAGTATCAGTCACTTTGGAACAACTTTGCTATAGGAAAGAAGCCCCACCTATACTTGTGGTCAGAGAGATTAGGCAGAGCTTTCTCAATAGCAGACAGTATGGTGCCGCTTGGCAACCATAATATACACATAGTGCCATTCTGTGAGTCATGCTCATGTAGTCTACAGCTGTTAGTTTCATTTTGTTACTGGAAAAAAACAGTAGTACAATAAAGCATTTATCCTAAATTTTTACAGAAAAAAAAAACTCCATTTGGAGAATTTTTTAAAAGGGGCTATTTACTGTCTTCAACACTTCACTCTGGGGGAAATTAAATATGTACAAAATACACTGATTTCCTCACCTCAGGAGAGGGAAAATGTTGATGTAAATAGGTCTCATTTATATTTTCTTAATAAATACATTAAACATATTTTACTAAGGCTTACAATCTCACATAAAATCATGTAATTTTACACATTGTGGATAATTTTACATATAGAAGGATCAAATTCCACATGTGAAATTAGCAGACTTTATAAAGAACACGCTTTTAAAACCACAGAAGGAATTCTTTCTAAAAAAGACAGCAAAATGTTTGGAACGCCTTCTGAAAATGCTTCCCATGTTCTCAAATTAAAAATACATCCAAAGAAATGTTCATCGTAAGCTGAGAATCAGCCCCATTGAGACTCGACAGCTGTGCTAAGTTCTAGGGCTTGATGAAAATCCTTTTGTGCTATTTGAAGCCATCACATCCCACCGGAAAACGCCTGCATGGAAAATGTCCCAATCTGAGAAAACATGTCAAGTCTCATCTTATGAAAAGATTAAGGCACTTAGATGCATTTACTACTTGAATGCTGCTTTAATTTGGTTGACACAAACCATGGGTTTAAAATTGTAAGTTTATTTTCTCCCGTTGGCTCACACTAACAAAAATGCATTTAATGAACCACAATCTCAATTTTAACACAGAATTGTTAGAAGCAATGTTTAATACAAGTCTGGACCCCTGGTTTTTGTCAGTGGCATGCTAAATTGTAGAGAAAGGCGCTTTCTATCTAGACAGCCACATTTCCTCTCAGAAAGCATGCAGCAGTTTCAGCGAACATTTTAACCACTTAAACTTATAAATAGATATTACCTCACTGAAGTCTCCATTCTTCATAACAATATATCCCCCCAAAGGTAAGATATTAGCAGACTCAGAATTAAGTTTTCAGTAGAAGCAGCAGAAATTCACACTGTCGTTTTCAATTCACAGAGGTTTTTTAGTTCTATTTTTGAATGTATGAAGAGAAAGCCAAGAACCTTACCCTTTCTACCCAGATATCCTGTAGTGAACTGCAGGCTTTTACAGCTAGAAGAGGAAGTAACGTAGTTTATTCAGCAAAACAGGAAAAAAAACAAAATCGTTTACCTCTAATGGGAGGTAGGACTGTCTGTCAGCATCACTCAGTTGTTTGGGAAAGCCTTTGCCTCAGAGGATATTGTGGGCAAAGTAAATTCAAATTTTGGCTTTGATAAATTCAGAGTTTCCATGATTTGTACACTTCTGCAATCAGGAACAGAGTATCTGAGTTTAATTTGCCACGTATTACAGTCGTTGTCTCAGTCTAGTCTGAACATTTAAATTGTGGGCTATGCAAAGAGCCAGCTTAACTGTTAGAATTTTATTTTAGCATTGAAAAAATCAATTCTTATGTTTATAAAATCCTAATTGCGTTTTTACAGAAAGCAGTAAGTATCAATTTTATATTGATTCCCCATTTTTTCCATCATATTTAATTCCTTACCATGGCTTCTTTATGCTGCAATCTTCCGGCATGTACTTCTTAGAGAAATCCATTCCCAGTACTCAGAAGGCTACTATCTAGCTAACTACTCCACAGTTTCCTAAACTTATAAAAGATACTGTGCTTCTAGATATCATTACATCCCATGACTACAATGGCTAATGTTTCCATCTAAAGACATAAACCGTCATGTGCCTTTGCTATGGTACTTCAAAAGAGAATGTGTCAAGAATGCACTGAGCTTCCTGCTATGCACACGCCCATCTTATTCTATCATCATCTTTCTTCTTCCTTTTTCCCCCCTTTCTATGAGCATATAGGCATATGTCTGAGTCACATATGACTTTCAGGGTGACTATATGAGGTCAGTATTTCCAAATTAAAATGTAGCTACATTTTTCCATATTGTCTGTTTTAGGAATTAAAGAATAGTAATAATAAGAACTTCTTTGGGAGTTAGGATAAATCTTATTGATCATCCAAATGGAAGAATTTGAAATCACCAAAACGGTAAGGTCACGTAAAACAGATGACTTAATGTGGATTTGTGGTCTTCTTTGAGGTTAAGAATTGTGTCTTCATATACTTAAACAATAGTAATACATTAAGTTTTTAAAATTATATTGTAAAGATATTGTTAGGGTAGCTTTAAGCATGTCTGGAGAAAAAGTGAAATGCCTGAAAAGCATCACAATTTCTTAGAATGGAGTGAAAAGGATCTCAAATACAACCTTTTAGGATGTTGTAATCTTATAGCCCCACTGAAATGGTTAGGTAGTAGTCACCTGCAGACTTTCATTTAAAAACATGAAGTAAAGCAAAAGCAGAGCTTTGGAACTGAAAGTGCCTCCTGAGTGACCTTTGTTTTACTATTTTAAAGTTTCAGTAACTAAGATGTCATGAGGATCCCTGGAAATGTATTTCATTCTATACCTTTCCCTTTTGCATATAGTAGTTTCTATTTTCTTTTATTATAGCAGGAAAAGCAAATGAGTATGATGTTGCTATTAGGCATAAAACCTCAAAAGGAAAAAAAAAAGTAATTACTCTAAAAAGTAAAGCAAGCGAAGCCAGAATTAGTACCTGGATATCTTAGATTCTTTCCTATTGCTGTGATAAAATACCCCACAAAAGCAACTTATGGGAGAAAGTTTTTGTTTTGTTTTGTCCTCACTCATAGTTCAACATGCAATTCTCTAAGGCAAGGGAACCAAAGAGACATAAGTTAGAAGTGACTGGTTATATCCAAAATCAACAATAGATGTGTGCCTTCCTCTGCACCTTTCACCATGCTAAGCAAATTAGACTATTATCCTTTCATTCAAATGCACTCAGAGACTCAGAAGATAAGTAGAATGAGGCTAGATTTCTGACCAAAATATCACTCAAATTACCAGTACTTGACAGATAAGAGTCCTTGTTTCCGCCTTGAAACCTGATGAACCCAGCAACTGCTGGCTACATGTCTTAACAGTTTTGTTTTTTTTTTTCTTTTCTTTCAAACTCCAATTGGAGGGACTCATTAGAGATTCCATCTCATACCAATTAGAATGGCTAAGATGAAAAACTCAGGTGACAGCAGATGCTGGTGAGAATGTGGAGAAAGAGGAACACTCCTCCATTGTTGGTGGGATTGCAAGCTGGTATAACCACTCTGGAAATCACTCTGGCAGTTCCTCAGAAAATTGGACATAGTACTTATTGACTGAAGATCCAGCTATACCACTCCTGGGCATATGCCCAGAAGATGCTCCAACATGTAATAAGGACACATGCTCCACTACATTCATAGCAGCCTTAATTATAATTTCCAGAAACTGGAAAGAACCCAGATGTCCCTCAACAGAGGAATGGATACAGAAAATGTAGTACATTTACACAATGGAGTACTACTCAGCTATTAAAAACAATGAGTTCATGAAAATTTCAGGCAAATGGATGGAACTTGTAAATAACATCCTGAGGGAGGTAACCCAGTCACAAAAGAACACACATGGTATGCACCCACTGATAAGTGGATATTAGCCCAAAAGCTCGGAATACCCAAGATACAATTCACAGGTCACATGATGCTCAAGAATAAGGAAGACCAAAGTGTGGGTGCTTCAGTCCGCCTTAGAAAGGGGAACAAATACACATGGGAGGAGTTACAGAGACAAAGTATGGACCAACAACTGAAGAAATGACCATCCAGAGACTGCCCCCACCTGGAAATCCATCCCATATACAGCCACCAAACCCAGTCATTATTGTGGATGCCAAGAAGTGCTTGCTGACAGGAGCCTGATATAGCTGTCTCCTGACAGGTTCTGCCAGAGCCTGACAAATACAGAGGTGGATGCTCTCAGCCAACCATTGCACTGAACAAGAAGTCACCAATGGAGCAATGCAAGAAGCAGGGGGAGGGGAAGGATTAGGGAGTTTCTGGGGAGACCCCGTGAAAGGGGATAATATTTGAAATGGAAATAAAGAAAATGTCCAATAAAAGAATAAAAAGAAAGAACTACATCTAAGACATTCAAGTGTTTTACTAACCAAAAATTACAAATTCTTCCATGTCCCAGCAACAAACAAATTCCAAAGACCCAAGAACTATTATAAGGTTATTTTTGTGATCCCCAAGCTTTATCGCTCTGTAGGGCTACTGATTTCTTTTCTCCTAAGGCAGTTTAAATAGGATCTTTCAATATTGTGTGAAAAGATAATTGAAGAAGAGGATCTCAGGTCAGTTCCAACACAAGAACGTCCAAACTTTGTATCCAAAGTTTGAGGTGTCTTCAGCAACATGATCTTATCTTCATGTTTTAGGAAGCAACCAAGAGCAATGGAAATAGCTGTTGTTTTGGGGTTATCTCTTGGACTTCATTTGCCAACAATCTGAGGGAGATTCTCCAATGCCTGGCACTGAGGTTTTTATTAGGTAGTCTATGGAGTGACAATTATCACCCCAAGTGATGTAACTTCATTTAAATTGTGTGTATGTGTGTGTGTGTGTGTGTGTGTGTGTGTGTGTGTGTGTGTTGCTTCTGTGTGGCTATGTATGTATTTTAAATAAACATGAAAAATGCATTACTATGGCTTCTTCAAATATTCTTAGTGTTATTTGTCCCTTCCTTTTCCCTCTCCCATCATCTCTCCCCAATTAAGGTTTCTTCCATTTTTTACTATTTCCTCATAGCACCTACTATCATCCTTTCTAGCGATCCTTTCTCCACTCCACCATGGTCCTTTGTTACTTACCTGGTTTCTGGGGAAACACACAAAGTTGGCACTAGGATCCATAAATAGGGGATACCATGTGTTATTTGTTTTTGGAGTCTAGTTAACTCACTCAGTATAATTGTTCCTTCTTTCATTCATTTACTTATAAATTTCATGTCTTAATTTTTCTTTACAGCTAAGTATAATTTCATGATGCAAGAAAAGTGGCAAACTCATTGGTAGGATTGCAAATTGGTGCAACCACCTAGCAAATGTGAACTACCTTAATGTCATTCAACTGATAAACACTTAATATAAATTTTATTAGAATATATTAATTACATATACTGAACAATTTTATAAATGTGTCTTCATATAAGTATGACACATGCTTTAACCATATCCTCACCACCCTATCCCCCCAAACTACAATTTGTTTTTTTCTCCCAATCTTTGTTCTAGCTCTGTGTCACAAATCTCTATCTATATGTCTCTATATATGCATACATAACACTGCCTACAGAAAAATCTGAGATCCAGGGAGGAAAATAGGAAAGTAATTCTATTGCTTCTTGGCCTTTTGGCTAAGATCAAGTGTGGAAAGTAATTCTATTCACAGTATCTTAAAAATAAAGAAATCAACTCAGAGTATGCTTAACTCTGGAAGCCTTGAATATGGTGTCATAGCTTATAGTCAAATGTGAGTTCATATGTGCACCTCCCCTGATTATCCACAAAACATTGTTTCCTTTCAGTTATCTATCATCTGTTACTGTCTTTTTATCTCATCTTCCCCAATGATCCTTGAGCATTGGGAGGAGAGGACATGATAGAGATATCCCCTTTAAGGCTGAGTATTTCACTCTCTTATTCTGTGAACCTTGACCAGTTGTGAGTCTCTGGGTACTGTCATTTATTGCAAGAAGTTTCTCTAATGAAGATTGAGATGTACACTAACTTATGAATATAAAATAAGCAATTAATAGTCCATTTTATACTATGCTAATTTAGTACAATAGTAGGAATTGTAGGAGAGGTTCTTTCCTAGCCATCTATATTCTGTCTAGCCAGTTTTCTGGCCACAATAAACTTGCCAGACTGTGTTTGGTTACTTCCATGATATCCATAGCACTATTGTACCAGTGGGAATGTCTTTACAGGCCAATTACTACTGTAGTTCTCCAAGTTCACAGCTGGGTAAGATTGATGATTATGTCCATCATTTGGTAGCCTGAATGTCACCTAACAGGACTACAAAAGTTCTCCAGTCTCTGATGCAGTACCAGCTTAATTTCTCCATGTACTATGACTCAGGTGTATGGAGTCATATGCGTGATTTATCAATAGGATCTTATGATCAAATTATAGAGGTCAACCAATAGTATTGACTGTAGTCTGTAATGTTTAGAAGTCTATGGAAACTCAGCGGGCAACACTCCAAAAGTGGTTCCTCATTCTTGACACTGGGGTTCTCTTTTGTTAGCTTGTAGACTAGTAGGGACATTGTTCCTCTATTTTAGGGTAATTGCACTTATATATGTCGGTGTATATATTTTAGGAAGATTCTACACTAGTAGGAGTCCATATAAATTTTTCAAAAGGCCATTGGTGCTTTTTATTCCTGCCAGTTTTTGTTGCTCTATCCTGCTCTCCCATCCTCAACTGACACTCAATTGTTCTTCTGTTCCTGTCCAATTATTCCCCTTAACCTTTGAAGTACTGAGTTCTTTCTCTCTTCCCTTGCAAAGCACTCTTTCGGACCTTGAGTAAATCTTTTTTTTTTTTTTTTTTTTTTTTTTTTTTTTTTTTTTTTTTTTTTTTTTTTTTTTTTTTTTTTTTTTTTTTTTTTTTTTTTTTTTTTTTTTTTTTTTTTTTTTTTTTTTTTTTTTTTTTTTTTTTTTTTTTTTTTTTACCTCTAGAGGTATCCAAATGAAATACACATAGCTGAAGATTCAAATCTAACTTCCACAAACAAGAGATTAAAAACATGGCATTTCTCATTTATGGTCTGGGTTACCTCTTCAAAACAATTGCTTTCTCTTTTATCCAGTTACCAAAGAATTTGATGGTTTTGTTTTTCTACATAACAGAGTAGTATTCCATTCTGTAAACATATCATATTTTTATTATCTATCAGCTGAAATAGATTTAGGCAGCTTCCATTTCTCAGCAATCACAAACAGAATAGTAATGAGCTTGTGTTTCAAAAAAAATAGAGTCCTTTGGGTATATTCCAAGAGTGGTATAGCTAGATTAAGTAGCATATCTATCTTTAGCTTTTTGAGGAAACTCCACACTGATTTTCATAGTGGTTGCAACGGGTTTTGCTCCCACAAGTAGGAAATAAGTGTTCCGCTTTACCCAAACCCATGCCAGCATTTGTCTTTTTTTTTTAACTTAGCCACTCAGTATGGGAAGAGATGAAATTTTAATGTAGGTTTGATTTGCATTTTACTGATGGCAAAAGTTGTTGAACATTTTTTTTTAATGTTTCTCAGCCATTTGTGTTTCATCTTTTAAGAACTCTGTTTAGTTTTATGCTGCACTATGGCCCTTTAGTAATTTTTGACCTCTAGGAGGTATTCCAAATTAAACACTCATATCTGAAGATTCAAAACTAACTTCGTCAAACCAGAGGAAAAAAATGTGACACTTGTCTTTTGGGGTCTGGGTTGCCTCACTCAGAATCATTTGTTTTCTTGGTGTTTAGTTTTTTGAGTTCGTTGTATATTCTAGTAACTGAACTTCTGTCAAATGCACAGCTGATAATTTTTTTCTCATTCTGTAAATTGCCTCTTCACTTGAATGATGATATCCTTTGTTGTACAGACCATTTTAGCCTCCTGAGGCCACATTTTTAAATTGTTAACCTTAACAGTGTCCTGTTAAAGACATACTTTCCAGTGGCAGGGAGACTGGGAGAAGTGAAGAGAGAGGAGGCTGCCAATGTATTAAACTAGAGAATAATCATAATTATATATACATCAAAGTGGGAGAATAGAAGAAACTACTATCCTGTGCTAATGAATTTGAGTATTCCCTATTTTCTTCTCTATCAGTGTACAAGACCTTATATTGAGGTTCACTTAAAGTTGAGGGTTTTTTTTGTTTTTTTTTTTGTTTTATTTTTTTTTCAACTTTTATTAGATATTTTCTTCATTTACATATCAAGTGTTATCCAGAAAGTCCCCTATATCCTCCCCCCTCCCGGCCCTGCTACCCTACCCACCCGCTCCCACCCCCTGGCCCCGGCGTTCCCCTGTATTGGGGCATATAAAGTCTGCATAACCAAGGGGCCTCTCTTCCCACTGATGGCCAACTAGGCCATCCTCTTCTATATATGCAGCTAGAGACACGAGCCCAGGGNGGTACTAGTTAGTTCATGGTTATTCTTCCACCTATAGGGTTGAAGACCCCTTTAGCTCCTTGGGTACTTTCTCTAGCTCCTTCTTCCTTGGGAACCCTGTGTTCCATCTAAAAGCTGACCGTGAGCTTCCACCTCCATGTTTGCCAGGGATTGGTATGTTTTCCCCCGAGACCGCTATATCCGGTTCCTTTCAGCACCATCTTGCTGGCATATGATATAGTGTCTATGTTTGTTGACTGATTGTGGGATGGATCCCTGGCAGCCGCAGTCGTTGGGACCATCCTTTGGATTGAGCTGCACAAATGCTCCCTTTAACTCTTTCAATGTGTGCTTTGTTCTTAATTCTAGGAAGGGGTGACGTGCCCACATTTTTTGAGAAGGGTAAGAAATGGAGTTTGAGTTCTACATGCATTTAAATATCCAGTCTGATCGGTATCATATGTTGAAGATGCTGCCTTTTATCTAGTGTGTATTGTTGGCCTCTGTCAAAACTATGGTGACATACAGATGTAGACTTGTATGCATATCTTACTCTAGTCAGTGAGCTAGACTTTATGTCAGTATCATGCTGTTTTCATTGTTGTAGCTCTGTAACTTGGAATTTAAAGAAAGACATTGAAGAAGACACTAAAAGATAGAAAACTCATGGGTGTGTAGAATTAACATTGTGAAAATGGCTGAATTACTGAAAGCAATTGACACATTCAATGTAATATTCATCAAAATATCAATTACATCCATTCCCCATAAAAATGTTAATAGCACTTTTCACATAGATTGTCTAAAATAGTTCTAAAATTGAAATAAAGGCATGAAAACACATACACAAACACACACACACACACACACACACACACACACACACACACACTCCCCTCTGGATACCCAGAGCATTCTTGAGCCAAAAGAGTAAAAATAGAATATCACTACACATGATTTCAGCATATACTATAGAGCCACAGCTGTAAAAGCAGCATGGCACTGCCCCCCCCCAAAAAAACCAAAAAACATGTAGACCCATGGAATACAAAAAAGGACTACAAAATAAACCCATTAGATTTCTTGAAAAAGGATTTTTTTTAACCAATGTATCGTGTTAGACAAGAAAAAGAGACATTTTTTTTTCTATTGTATCAAATAGTCAATCTGATGCAATGAAATAAAAGGGCTCATTGTAATATTCTAAACATGAATTGATAGGGATTTGGGAAGTGATATAGTCAGACCATGAGAGACTAAAACTGGGGATTGAGAAATATTTAATACCAGCATGTGACTTAGGTTATTGGGAATCACTAAATTGTTTCTCTGTTAGAGAAAGTATTCAGAACATGTGCTTTGTGCAGTGGACAGAATGATGACATAGTAGAGCCACCTAGCACTGATACTAACTCACTAACCAACCAGGCAAACTTACATTCTTTCTCAGTAAGGTAATCAAAAATAAATCTGATGTTTTGAATTTCTTATTCCATGTTCTTACCACAATGAGGTCCTGCTCTCACATTGTGAGAAAATTAAATTCTTTCTTCCATAAATGGGCTTTCACTAGGTAACAAAATCCTAGAAATTGTGATCATATTGTCATTGGGCTGAAATTACTGTATCATTATACATTTTAAATGTCATGTTTTAACAGAAGTGGATGCTCACAGTCAGCTATTAGTTGGAACACAGGACTCCCAAGGTAGGAGCTAGAGAAAGTACCCAAGGAGCTGAAGGGGTCTTCAACCCTCTAGGTGGAAGAATAACATGAACTAACTAGTTCCCCCTGCGCTCATGTCTCTAGCTGCATATATGGTAGAAGATGGCCTAGTTGGCCATCATTGGGAGGAGAGGCCCCTTGGTCATACAGACTCTATATGCCCCAGAACAGGGGAATGCCAGGGCCATTACGTGGGAGGGGGTGGGTAGGGGAGCAGGGCGGGGACGCGGGAGGGTAAGGGAAAATTTCTGGATAACATGTGAAATGTAAATGAAGAAAATATCTAATAAACAGAAAAAAAATGTCATGTTTTAGTTGTTATTTTGCTTTCACCTTTTATTTTGAAGAGTGAAAGGAAGACAAATATAAAGGATATATACATGAAAAGATACATAAATAAATTAATGGGCAAATAACAGAATCTTAGAACAAATAGACTGAAGTCATCTTTTAAGAAACAAACTACAAAAAATGTAACTGGTCTAGACTTAGTACTCAGAAATTTATATTTGAATAAGAGGAGGAAAAAATGAGTGAAAATTTAAAAGTCTCAAAGCCTGTAATGTAAAAGTACTTACATATCATCAACATATGATGGTAAGATGGAGAATTCTTGATCAGCAAATGAGTTCAAAAATTATGTATAAGATGATAAAAAGCATAACCATAATTCCATTTTCTTGGAGATACTGGCAGATAGGCTAAGTGGTTACAAAAGCAAAGAGTGAGATTAAAGTATGTTATGGGATAAGAAAAATGGCTCAGGGGGTTAAGAACATCTGCATTGTAGCTTACAACCATCTAGTTTTAGTTCTAGGTTATTTGACACCCTTTTCTTGCTTTCATTGATGCTAGGTATGCATGTTGTACCCATGCACATCTGCAGGCAAACACTTATATGCATAATATATTTTAAATACTTAAAGATTAAAAAGATGTCACAAAGAAAGAAACCGAATTTATGTTTAATTTATATTGGAAGCTAAGGAAGAAAGAATATGAATATACCCTATATTTTGGGTTGGACAATGTTATTATAAAAAGCAACAAGACACCACTAATCTATTCAAGTATTCATTAAACAAGTACCTATAAAACCCTCTGTTCCCGGGTATAATAATGACAAAAACCAAAGTGCCTGGTCCTGAGAATGTTTTTAATATTCTGTTGGTTTTGTTTCTATTTTAATGAACACCATCAGTAAGAAACTTCACTACATCTTAGATTAGACACAGAACATAAACATTTCCAAGATTATTTATTTGCACCATAACCTAAAGCCACTTTGTCTGAAATGATGCATTGTGTCCAGAGTCCAGGGAGAGAATTCCAACTGTAAAGTACTTGCCTTACAAACATGAAGACCTGAGTTAATGCCTCAGCCCTCAGATAAAATCCTGGTATGGTGACATACATTTGTAATCCCAGTGTCAGGGAGACAGAGAATCAAGGCCAGCCATTCTGTCTTAATAGGAGAATCCTGAGCTAGGAAGAGATCCTGTCATTTTTCTTCTGATATATAAGAATCATACTCTTGCACACATTTATGTAAGCCTACTCTGTCCTTATGTTCACAAGTTTTTCTCACTGAAAAGTAATTAATAAGCAACTGTGGAAGCTTTGAATTGTTCTTTAAACAACGTTGATTCCTTCTTGACATCATTAACTAATGAGAGCCACTATACAGAGAAATACAAAATCCATGTCATTACATTAGACTAATGAAAATAGTAGTTTAGAAACATTGCATCCAGGGAGATGCAATAACCTAGATTTCCTGAGGATGTTTTTGTTTTGTTTTGTTTTGTTTTGTTTTGGTTTGTTTTGGTTTGGTTTGGTTTGGTTGTTTGTTTGTTTGTTTGTTTGTTTTTGCCAGCCAAAACCAAGCTAATCTGCTTTAATCAAATATTTCTTTGCAACTGACTTGTGAAAGGCTTGTCTGAATACTCCTTAGAGTCTATGGTATGCTTCAAAACACTTGTAGCTGTTTTTCAAACTGATACAATGATTAGCCCATAGCCAAGCTTTCATAGTTAAATAGTTTTAATTTTTTTTTTAAAACTATGGTGTGCTTTGCATAGGATGCTACCATTTTCATATATGAATATTGAACAATTAATTTTGAATATTAAAAATTTTAAAGTGATTATTTATTTAGTATTACCTGGATTTTAAGTCATATTAAAATGAAAAGCTGTAATTTGTGTTGTCCTTCTCGCTTGGAAAACTGGCTAAAAGGAATTTGTTTCTACCAATCATGTAATAAGTCAATTAATTACACAAACACAGAACAACTATTATAGACATTTAGGTAGCTGATGAATGGAAAGACTAAAGAAACATTTTTTTAAAGAAAAACAAAGTCCAGCACAAAAAGAATTTTGTATAAGCTTCTACCCCTAAATATGGATCTATAGGCAATCAATGACTGTCAAGAAAGGGAGAATCAGTCTTCTTCAAGGAGGCTGCAACTGCTTCATTATTTAGTCCCATGTAGGCCATCCCTGATCTCATACACAAAACAATCTTAAATGCCCTTAATTTAGACACATGATACACACACACACACACACACACACACACACACACACACACACACACATGCACAAACATACACACACATATATGAAGATGTCATGAATTTAAGAGGGAGTGAGTGAGTATGGGAAGAGAGGAGGAGAAAGAGACAAGCTAATGGTGTAAATATAATGCCTATGTATGAAGACCTCAAAATATTTTAATTTGGAAATAATTTTACATATATATATTATCTAATATAAACATAAGAATAATGTTGGATAATTATCACAGTTACCCCAACTTTACATATCAGGAATCTCTAGCTTGTCCAAGGTAACATAATAACAACAAACACTTTTTTTTCCTTTTATTGGATAGTTTCTTTATTTACATTTCAAATGTTATCCACTTTCCAGGTCTCTCCTCCGGAAACCCTCTATCCTATCCCCCCTTCCACAAACACTTTTAAGAAGCATTTCAAACTATATTTATCCAAGGCCTCTATTCACTAAATTATTCTGTCTCTCTCATAGATTTATTCTGTCTCTCTCATAATTTAACTTTCATATACTATAATTAGCATAAAATTCTATAGAGTAATATTCACATACTGATTATTGCTAACAACTCTACGAAAAATGTCTCTTTAGCATTTCTAACCATTTTGGACTAGATACTAGCAACATAGCCTTTTGTTTTGGTTTGGTTTTGCTGAAAGATTATTACGTTGTGTGTAGAGAAAAGTGTGTCATGAATTTTTAGGTCTCCAGCCACAGTAGCAAAAGAGAAGGGAGACACCCTTCGAAAGATACCTCCAGGTGCTCTTTCAAAACCCTAAAGTACATTTATTTTAGAGACAAACGTGCTGTGCTACAATCTGTAAATTAGCCAACGTTCTTCTATTTATCTACCTTGGAGTCAGTGTTTCTTAATTCTGTATAGTCTGGAATGCAATGTGTATTCAAAGATAAATAAAGTATGGCCACTGACTTGAGGAGTGTGCAGTTTGATCTGTGGAACTCATTAACACAACATGGGCCTATTATTTAATATTAACTACGTTGGACAAATTCATCTTATGGTTCTCCAAATTCTTTCCAACCTGCCTAAAATACCAAAATTTGATATTTTATCCCCTAAACGGAAAACTAATTTCAATTGTAGAAAAGCCAATATCTGCCTTGTGTAAGACTTTAGGTTGTGATTGTGGACTCCTTATGGGAAGAAAACATATCTAATCAAGTATGGCATCCCTGGCATATATTCCAATGCCTTGAAAAAGTAAGTGAAATATATTTCATCATCAATAAATAATGAATGAATAAATAATTTGTACCTCAACATAAATGAAAGTAGGCTTTGAATATAAAAAAGGTAGTAAATGAGCACACTTAGAAAAGAGAATGAAGAAAACTAACACTCAGAGGAAGTTGAAACAAAACTAATATTTTATTGCGTTTTGAGAGGTGTTCAGTTTTGTTGTTGTTGTTGTTGTTGTTGTTGTTGTTGTTGTTTGGTTTGATTTTGATTTGGTTTGGTTTGGTTTGGTTTGGTTTGGCTTTCTGAGACAGGGTTTCTCTCTGTATCCCTGGCTGTCCTGGAACTCACTCTGTAGACCAGGCTGACCTCAAACTCAGAGATCCACCTGCTTCTACCTCCCAAGTGCTGGGATCAAAGGTGTGCACCACCACTGTCCTCAGGTGTTCAGGGGTTTTTTGCAATATTTATTAGATATTTTCTTCATTTACATTTCAAATGTTATCCCGAAAGTCCCCTAAACCCTCCCCCTTCCCCTGCCCTGCTCCCCTACCCACCCACTCCCACATCTTGGCCCTGGCATTCCCCTGTACTTGGGCATATAAAGTTTGCATGACCAAGGGCCTCTCTTCCCAATGATGGCCAACTAGGCCATCTTATGCTATATATACAGCTAGAGACATGAGCTCTGGAGGTACTAGTTATTACATATTGTTCTTCCACCTATAGGGTTGGAGACCCTTTCAGCTCCGTGGGTACTTTAATTTGCCAAAATATCTCAAAAATTCTTTAAGCTCTTCTAACTTTACCTAGTATATTAATTAATACTGTCTCTCTGGCCATAACAAGAGTTATGTTCTTTACCCCTGTTATGTTCTACACCCTAGTGACCGTATGCTACTCATAAAAGACATTCTTTTGTTCTTTCTCAAGGAGACTATAGTGTTAGAGTCCACAAATAGATCATAAAGAAACATACCTTGTATTAAACAAAAAACAATTTGGACACCCAAGTTTGTGCCTCACTATTATTTTATGGATCTGAAGAGAACATAGGTTGCCTAAAATTAACAAAAGAAGAGAATTAATGTAAGGCACTTTATGCTATTGTTTACAGCCCTCCAGCATTGTCTTTGAACAAGAGAGCATAGGATGATATGTGCTTAAGTTATTTGTCTTTCAGAAAAATTTGCTCAATATTTTCTCCAGAGGGTAATTGAGAAGAAAAGTGATAATTTTGGGTTCTTATGACAGGACTTAACTTGGTTTGATCTGTTTCCACACATTTAATCTCTAAACAGATGTCAGCAGTTTTATGGACCTCTCCAAGACCCCAGTTTTTGAAATCTGGACAATTCTGATGTTTAAAATGACTGTTAGTCAGGATTTGGTTTTGGTAGGAATGTTTCTACATTGAGGGCCAAACCCTAATTCCTAATAAGAATGTTAGTCTATACTGGGTCTGGAAACTATCAAAGCCACTTATTATTAATGGACCAGTGAGGGTCCTGCTGACTCTTAATGATCAGGTGTTAACATTAAAAGGTGTTGTAAATTCTCTGTACAAGGGCAGGAAAAAATCAAGTGTAAGATTTCAAGGGGCCTTTTGTTATCCCCAGCAATTTCTTAAATGAATCAACATCAAAGGCTCAAGTCAGAAAGAAGACAGCAAATTATACATAAAAATTAATCACCAACTCATGGCACTGTAGACTGAATGGACATGTACTTTATTTTTCATATATTATGAATCATTTTATTTTCATAACAATCATGATATCCTGTTCAAAATATCCTGTTTGTGACAAAACAAAACAATTTAGTATTGACTGAAGCTTACATTTCAAGACATTTGGGACAGTATCAAGGGAATAGGCAAAATACAAAATAAGAAAAAATAAAATAAAAACATAATGCTGGTGTTGAACACTAAAATATTTAACAGTTCTATATAGTTCTCAGACCTGTGGGATGGCTCATATTTAAAGGTACTTAGCTTGGTGACCTGAGCTCAGTCTCTGGGACCCACATAATGGTTTCGGTTTTCCTCAAGTTTTCTTCTGACTTACAAAAGTACTCCATGGCATGTGAACACAGAGACATGTATGTAAAATAAAGAAATAAATGACATGAAAACTTCCTCAGGGTTGATTTCCTAATCCAATATTACAGAACGTTATTGCTACAATCTACTTGCAACCATCAAGAGAAGTATCACTTTTTGGCCCATCATGGCAATTCCTGGTAAATATGTAATTATTTTATTTTAATATAAGAAATAATTTTACTTTTGAATTTATTGGATTTTTGAGATTTTATTTCCTTAACCTTTTTTTTTCCCAGATTTATTTTAGTTGATATTCAATTTGTAAGTCTCATTCTGACATTTTCATACACAGGAATTACGTCATTCATGTTTGCTCCCCATCCCTCAGATGGCATAGATTATCTTTCCACTGCTTTCCACTGGTCCTCTTCTGTTAAATAGTGATTTTTTAAAAAATGTTCTATATATGAAAGAATATATGTAATATTTAAATTTCTGAGCCTGATTTCTATTGCTTAAAATAATGATATGTATTCATTTACCTGTAACTATTATGATTTCATGAAAAATTCATTTTTATATGTACCACATTTTCAATATTCATTGAGCTATTGATGGACAACTAAACTGTCTTTGTTTCATGGTATTTAATATTGATTGTGAACTTGACAGCTTCTATAATCACCTTGGACACAAATCTCTGTCATATTTATGAAGGATTTTCTAGGTTAAGTTCATTGAGGTGGGCAGATCAATTTTAAATGTAGGTAGCACCAATCCTGGGCAGGGATCATGGACTGTAGAAAAATGAGAAAGGGAACTGAGTGCCAATATGCATTAATGTCTGCTTCCTAACTACAAAAGGAGTGTGAGCAGGAGCTTCACAGTACTGTTGCCATGGCCCCCTGCCATAAAGGACTTCCCCTCCAACTGTAAACCCAAACGATCCCTTCCCACCTAAACTTGCTTTGGTGAGATATTTTGTCACAGCAATGAAGTAACCAGTACATAATCTTGACTATTGTGAATAGTACAACAATATATATATATATATATATATATATATATATATATATATATATATATATATATATAAGTATTTCTGCAGTATGCTGACTTAGTGTTCTTTAAATACATACTCTGAAGCCATAGAGGAAGACCTTGTATTTAGTTTTTTGGGGGCTTTCATGTTGAGTTCCTTAGAGGTTACAACAATTTACTTCTGAACAGCCATGTATAAGGATTCCTCTTTTCTGGAATCTATGCCAGCAATTACTATCATCTAATTTATTTTCTTTCTTTTTTTTTTTTCAAGGTGGTTCCAAGTGGAAGAGGTTTATTGTGCAGGAATAGGGGGCGGCAAAGTGGGTAGAAGGGCAGAAAAGAGGAAAAAAGAGAAAGAGAGGGGAGAGAAGAAAGAGAAGAGAGAGAGAGTGAGGAGGTAGTGATCCCCTAATTTATATGGAAAATGAGTTCACACCAGCGAGGGTGGGAAGTGATCCAAGTGGATTGTGGGATTGAGGGTCATTGTCCTAGCAATGCAGGTCAAGGGTCACATATTTAGGCCGGGGCTTGTTATTATAAAAAGGGGAGAAAAGAGAGGAGAAACCAATGGTGAAGAGGGAATAAGGGCATTGTGTCTCTTAGGCTACTTCCTGCTATTTAGGGGCATCGTCAATTTTCAGAGTATATCTGGTCTTCACAATATGAATCTGTTTGGTGATCGTCTGAATCAGGCTCTTCTATAGACAGTTATTCCTTTGTGGGCAGCGGCTGGTAATCCTGTAGCAGAAGCTGATTAACAGTTTTTTTCTTGATGGTAGATATTTGGACTCAGATTTGCATTTTGGGTCCATATTCATCACACATGATCAAAATTCCTTTCCTTTCGTTAATCCCCATTTCTCCTGCCAGATACCCTAGCATCTGTAATTATCTTTGTTTTTCATGTGTTTAACCAATTAGAATTTCTCATATAAATATTATCATAAAGTATCTTTCCCAATGTATCTAACATATTTTACATAGCATGATGCACTCTAATTAATCTACATTATAACAAAAGTCAAATTTTCCTCATTTTCTAAAATTGAACTACATTCTTCAGTAGAGTGTACATACTAAATTTTTTTTCTACATTCATCCATGACAGCAACTTTCTGTAACTTCTATATTTTGGCTACCTTTTCATATACTGTGATCTATTCCTTGCTTTCATCCAAGTAAAAACACAGAGTTTATCACTACACTTTAATATATAAGGCATTTCTCAGTTTTTCTGTAGCCGTCTTTTGTTGTAGGTTTGATATAACTTTTTATTTTAATTCTCCATTAAAAGGTAGTTGCATAATTTTCTGACATTTTCTATCATGTGCAGTCAAGGTATCACTATTCATGGATGGCATGATAGTACACATAAGACATCCCCAAACTTCTGAGAACTTCTGCAGCTGACAAACATCTTTAACAATGTGGTTGAATGTAAAATTAACTCAAAGAAATCAGTAGCCCTTGTTTATAAAAATGAGATTTTGGTAGAGGAAAATATTATGGAAACAACATCCTTCACAATAGCCACAAATAATATAAAATATATTAATGTAACTTGAACCAAACAACTGAAAGACCTGTATGGAAAAAAACTTCAAGTCTCTGAAGAAAGACATTCAAAAAGATATCAGAAGATGGAAAGATCTTCCATGCTGATGGATATGTAGCATTAACACAGTGAAAATGGCTACCTTACCAAAAGGAATCTATAGATTTAGTGTAATCCCCATCAATAATCCAACATAATGTTTCTACATATATTGAAAGAACAATTCTCCATTCCATATGGAAAAATAAAACTCCCAGGATAGCCAAAAAATCTTGAATAAAAGAAACTCTGGTTCAATCACCATCACAGCATTCAAGCTGTACTACAGAACGATAGTGATTTTAAAAACTGCATAATATTGGTACAGAAACAGACAGGTCTACCAAGGAAATCAAATTGAAGACCCTGAAATAAGCCCCTTACTTTTTGACAAAGAAGCCAGAAACATACAATAGAAAAAAGAAGGCATTTTAACAAATGATACTGTTCTGACTTAATTTTTTTTATTTTTTATTTATTTCAGGTTTTTTTCATGTCTTTATTTTTAATTTTTTATTAGATATTTTCATTTACAATTAAAATACTATACCAAAAGTACCCTGTACCCCCCTGCCCTACTCCCATATCCACCCACTCCCAATTCTTGGCTCTGGTACTGGGGCATATAAAGTTTGTTAAACAAAGGGGCCAATCTTCCCAATGATGGCCAACTAGGCGATCTTCTGCTACATATGCAGCTAGAGACATGAGCTCTGGGGGTAATGATTACTTCATATTGTTCTTCCACCTATAGGGTTGCAGACCTCTTCAGCTCCTTGGGTACTTTCTCTAACTCCTCCATTGGGGGCCCTGTGCTCCAACCTATAGATGACTGTGAGCATCCACTTCTGTATTTGCCAGGTACTGCCATAACCTCATTCAAGAAAGCTATATCAGGTTCCTTTCAGCAAAATCTTGCTTTCAAATACAATAGTGTCTGGGTTTGGCAGCTGATTATGGGATGGATGCCTGGGTGGAGTAGTATCTGGATGGTCCATCTTTCGTCTTAGCTCCAAACTTTGTCTCTGTAACTCCTTCCATGGGTGTTTTGTTTCCTATTCTAAGGAGGAATGAACTATCCACACTTTGGTCTTCGTTCTTGATTTTCTTGTGTTTTGCAAATTGTATCTTGAGTACTCCAAGTTTCTGGGCTAATATCCACTTATCAGTGAGTGCATATCAAGTGACTTCTTTTGTGATTGGGTTACCTCACTAAGGATGATATCCTCCAGAAACATGCATTTGCCCAAGAATTTCATAAATTCATTGTTTTTGATAGCCAAGCAGTACTCCATTGTGTAAATGTACCACATTTTCTGCATCCATTCCTCTGTTGAGGGACATCTGGGTTCTTTCCAGCTTCTGGCTATTATAAATAAGGCTGCTAAGAACATAGTGGAGCATGTGTCCTTATTACAAGTTAAAACATCTTCTGGGAATATGCCAAGCAGTGGTATTGCTGGATCTTCCAGTAGTACTATGTCCAATTTATTGAGGAACCTCCAAACTGATTTCCAGAGTGGTTGTACCAGCTTGCAATCCCATCAGCAATGGAGGAGTGTTACTCTTTCTCCACATCCTCACCAGCATCGCTGTCACCTGAATTTTTGATCTTAGCCATTCTGACTGGTGTGAGGTAGAATCTCAGGGTTGTTTTGATTTGCATTTATCTGATGATTAAGGATGATGAACATTCCTTCAGGTACTTCCCAGCCCTTCAGTATTCCTCACTTGAGAATTCTTTGTTTAGCTCTGTACCCCATTTTTTAATGGGGTTATTTGTATTTCTGGAGTCCAGCTTCTTGAGCTCTTTGTATATATTGGATATTAATCCTCTATCAGATTTAGGATTGGTAAAAATCCTTTCCCAATCTGTTGGTGGCCTTTTTTGTCTTATTGACAGTCTCCTTTGCCTTACATAAGCTTTGCAATTTTATGAGGTCCCATTTGTCAATTCTTGATCTTAGAGCACAAGCCATTGCTGTTCTGTTTAAGAACTTTTTTCCTGTTCCCATATCTTTGAGGCTTTCCCCCATTTTCTCCTCCATAAGTTTCAGTGTCTCTGGTTTTATGTAGAGTTCCTTGATCCACTTAGAGTTGCATATTTTTTAAGGAAGATAAAAATGGATCAATTGACATTCTTCTACATGATAACCTCCAGTTCTGCCAGCACCATTTGTTGAAAATGCTGTCTTTTTTCCACTGTATGGTTTTAGCTCCTTTGTCAAAGATCAAGTGACCTTAGGTGTGTGGGGTCATTTCTCCGTCTTCAATTCTACTCCATTTATCTACCTGTCTGTTTCTCTACCAGTATCATGCGGTTTTTATCACAATTGCTCTGGAGTATAGCTTGAGGTCATTGTGATTTCCCCCAGAGGTTCTTTTATTGTTAAGAATAATTTTTGCTATCCTAGGTTTTTTGTTATTCCAGATGAATTTTCAAATTGCCCTTTCTAATTCTGTGAAGAATTGAGTTGGGTTTTTGATGAGGATTGCATTGAATCTGTAGATTGCTTTCAGCAAGATAGCCATTTTGACTATGTTAATTCTGCCAATCCATGAGCATAGAGATCTTTCCATCTTCTGAGATCTTCTTTGATTTCTTCCTTAAGAGACTTAAAGTTCTTATCATACAGATCTTTACCTTCCTTAGTTACATTCACAACAAGGTATTTTATATTTTTGTGATTATTGTGAAGGGGGTTGTTTCCCTAAGTTCTTTTTAAGCCTGTTTATGCTGTGTGTAAAGAAAGGTGGCTTCATTTTAATTAAACCCTAAAAAAAAAAAAAGTCTTTAATTTCTTTCTTTATTTCTTCCTTGACCAAGGTATCATTTAGTAGAGTGCTATACAGCTTCAACATGTATGTTGGCTTTCTATTATTTATGTTTGTATTGAAGATCAACCTGAATCAGTGGTGATCTGGTAGGATGCATGGATTTATTTCAATATTTTTGTATCTGTTGAGGCCTGTTTTGTGACCAATCATATGGTAAATTTTGGAGAAGGTACCATGAGGCACTGAGATGAAGGTATATTCTTTGTTTTAAAATGAAATGTTCTATAGATATCTGTTAAATCCATTTGTTTCATAACTTCTGTTAGTTTCAATGTATCCCTGTTTAGTTTCTGGTAACAGAAACTAAACAGGGATACATTGAAACTAACATTGTCCATTGCTGAGAGTGGGGTGTTGAAGTCCCCACTATGTGAGGTGCAATGTGTGCTTTGAGCTTACTAAAGTTTCCTTAATGAATGTGGATGTCCTTGCATTTGGAGCATAAATGTTCAGAATTGAGAGTTCATCTTGGTAGATTTTACCTTTGATTTTTATGAAGTGCCCCTCCTTGTCTTTTTTGATAACTTTGGATTGAAAGTTGATTTTATTCAATATTAGAATGTATTAGAATGTCCAGCTTGTTTCTTCAGACTGTTTGCTTGGAAAATTGTTTTCCAGCCTTTTACCCTGAAGTAGTGTCTCTCTTTGTCCCTGAGGTAGGTTTCCTGTATGCAGGAAAATATTGGGTCCTCTTTATGTAGCCAGTCTCTTAGTCTATGTCTTTTTATTGGGGAACTGAGTCCATTGATATTACGAGATATTAAGGAAAAGTATTTGTTGTTTCCTGTTATTTTTGTTGTTAGAGTTGGGATTCTGTTCTTGTGGCTATCTTCTTTTAGGTTTCTTGAATGTTTACTTTCTTGCTTTTTCTAAGGCACAATTTCGCTCCTTGTGTTGGAGTTTTCCTTTTATTATCCTTTGAAGGGCTGGATTCATGGAAAGATTTTGTGTGAATTTGGTTTTGTCATGGAATACTTTGGTTTCTCCATCTATGGTAATTGGGAGTTTTGCTGGGTATAGTAACCTGGGCTGGCATTTGTGTTCTCTTAGGTTTTGTATGACATCTGTCCAGGATCGTCTGGTGAGAAGTATGGTATAATTCTAATTGGTCTGCCTTTATATGTTACTTGACCTCTTTCCCTTACTACTTTTAATATTCTGTCTTTATTTAGTGCATTTGTTGCTCTGATTATTATGTGTCGGGAGGAATTTCTTTTCTGGTCCAGTTTATTTGGAATTCTGTAGGCTTCTTGTATGTTCATGGGCATCTCTTTCCTTAGGTTAGGGAAGTTTTCTTCTGTAATTTTGTTGAAGATATTTGCTGGGCTTGAAGTTGATCATTTTCATTCTCATCTATACTTATTATCCTGAGTTTTGGTCTTCTCATAGTGTACTGGATTTCCTGGATGTTTTGAGTTAAGATCTTTTTTGCATTTTGTGTTTTCTTTGACTGTTGTGTCAATATTTTCTATGGAATCTTCTGCACCTGAGTTTCTCTCTTTCATCTCTTGTATTCTGTTGGTGATGCTTGCATCTATGGGTATTGATTACTTTTCTAGGATTTCTATCTTCAGAGTTGACTCCAATTTTGTTTTCTTTATTGTTTCTGCTTCCATTTCTAGATCTTGGATGGTTTCATTCAATTCCTTCACCTGTTCAGTTGTGTTTTCCTCTAATTCTTTTTTTTTTTTTTTACTATCTTGTTCCTGATAAAACTATCAGTGGAAACAATCTGATAGTTGGCAACTCTTCTGTCTTTATCTTAGGCTGATTTTTGTTTGTTTTGTTTTTTATTGAATATATTTTTTCTCTATTATTCTTTCTTATACGATATTTTCTTTATTTACATTTCAAATGTTATCCCCAAAGCTCCATATCCTCCCCACCCCCCACCCCCGCCCCATTCCTGCTTCCTGGC
>LR753869.1:62471-80486 GCA_902729485.2 Mus minutoides
CTGGCATTCCCCTGTACTGGAGCATATGATATTCCCAAGAAAAAGGGCCTCTCCTCCTATTGGCTGACTAGGCCATCCTCTGCTACATATGCAACTAGAGACACAGCTCTGGGGGGTACTTGTTAGTTCATATTTTTGTTCCTCCTATAGGGCTGCAGACCCCTTTAACTCCTGGGTACTTTCTCTAGCTCCTTCATTAGGGACCCTGTGTTCCATCCAATAGATGACTGTGAGCATCCACTTCTGTATTTGCCAGCCATTGGCATAGCCTCACAAGAGAGAAATATTTCAGGGTCCTGTCAGCAAAATCTTTCTGGCATATGCAATAGTGTCTGGGTTTGGTGGTTGTATATGGGATGGATCCCTGGGTGGGGCAGTCTCTGGATGGTCATTTCCTCCATTTCTGCTCCAAACTTGTCTTTGTAACTCCTACCATGGATATTTTGTTCCTCATTCTAAGAAGGGTTGAAGTATCGACACTTTCGTCTTCCTTCTTCTTGAGTTTAATGTGTTTTGCAAGTTGTATCTTGAGTATTCTAAGTTTCTGGGCTAATATCCACTTATCAGTGAGTACATATCATGTGTGTTCTTTTGTGAGTGGGTTACCTCACTCAGGATGATTACCTCTGGATCCATTCATTTGCCTAAGAATTTTATGAACTCCACTAAACACCAGAGACACTGAAACTTATAGAGGAGAACGTGGGGGAAAGCCTCGAAGATATGGGCACAGGGGAAAGATTCCTGAACAGAACAGTAATGGCTTGTGCTGTAAGATCAAGAATCAACAAATGGGACCTCATAAAATTGCAAAGCTTATGTAAGGCAAAGGAGACTGTTAATAAGACAAAAAGGCCACCAACAAATTGGGAAAGGATTTTTACCAATTCTAAATCTGAAAGGGATCTAATATCCAATATATACAAAGAGCTCAAGAAGCTGCACTCCAGAAATTCAAATAACCCAATTATGTTCATAGCAGCCTTATTTTTAATAGCCAGAAGCTGGAAAGAACCCAGATGTCCCTCAACAGAGGAATGGATACAGAAAATGTGGTACATTTACACAATGGAGTACTATTCTGCTATTAAAAATGAATTTATGAAATTTTGGGGGAAATGGATGTATCTAGAGGATATCATCCTTAGTGAGGTAAGCCAATCACAAATCACTAGATATTCACTCATTGATAAGCCCATATTAGCACAGAATCTTAGAATACCCAAGAGATAATTTGCAAAACACAAGAAAATTAAGAAGGAAGACCAGCATGTGGATACTTCATTCCTCCTTTGAATAGGAAACAAAATACCCATGAAAGGAGTTACAGAGACAAAGTTTGGAGCCAAGACGAAAGGATAGACCATCCAGAGACTACCCCACTGGGGGATCCATCCCATAATCAGTCACCAAACTCAGACACTGTTGCATAGGACAGCAAGAGTTTGCTGAAGCGACCCTGATATAGCTATCTCATATGAGGCTATGGCAGTGCCTGGCAAATACAGAAGTGGATGCTCACAGTCATCTATATAATGGAACACAGGGCCCACAATGGAAAAGCTAGAGTTAGAACCCCAGGAGCTGAAGGGGTCTGCAACCCTATAAGAGGAACAATAATATGAACTAACCACAACCCCCAGAGCTCATGTCTCTAGCTGCATATGTAGCAGAAGATGGCCTAGTTGGCCATCATTGGGAAGAGAGGCTCCTTGGTATTGCAATCTTTATATGCCCCAAAACAGGGGAATGGCATGGCCAAGAAGTGGGAGTGGGGGTGCAGGGGAGCAGGGCAGGGGGGGGAGAGGGAACTTTTGGGATCGCATTTGAAATGTAAATTAAGAAAATATATAATAAAAAATTGAAAAAGAAAAAAATTTAAAAATGGGGTATAGACATAATCAGCCACCAAACATAGACACTATAGCATATGCCAGCAAGATAGTGCTGAAAGGGCCCGGATATAGCTCTCTCGGGAGAAACTATACCAATGCCGGGCAAACATGGAGGTGGAAGCTCACAGTCAGCTAGTAGATGGAACACAGGGTTTCCAAGGAAGAAGGAGCTAGAGAAAGTACCCAAGGAGCTGAAGGGGTCTTTAACCCTATAGGTGGAAGAATAACCATGAACTAACTAGTACCCCCTGAGCTCATGTCTCTAGCTGCATATNAAGGAGAAGAAATGCCTAACTTCACAGAGACTTGAAGTACCAGGGAGGCAGGATACCCAAGGGAAGCTCCACCTACTCAGCAGAGAAGGGCATGGGGAGAGGGAAAATGTGGAAGGGGTGACCAGGATGGGACTGTGAGCAGGCTATAAAGTGAATAAGTTAAAAAATTAAATTTAAAAAAAAAGGAAAAAAAAAAAAAGAAATCAAGGTGCTATCACAGATAACAATGTGGTAGGAAGTAAAATAAGACTAAAAGGAAAACTAAAGTATTTGCAATGGCAAATGAGCCCATTTGTACTGTGAAAATAATAAAACAACTAGCTAAGAACAACAACAAAAAGAGTTCTGTGTTTCCAGGCCTTATGTTTATGCCTTTATTTCATGTTAATTAATTTTATGTGTGAACAAAGAAAAGAATATACTGGCATCATTTTATTTGTTATCCCCTTTTATTCAACCTTTGCGAGGAGGCTATGTTTTCTTCATTATATATTCTTGGAACTTTTCTTGTTATAGATGTGGACACTCCCAGAGAACTTGCTGAAATTTTTCCAGGTTCTTATGTCTAAAGACAAAAATTTGGATGACAGAACATACTTAGGATTAGTAAGAGCCAACTTATAAAAAGGAGAGGTCTCCTGAGGATATGAAAGTGACTTTTGTGCAGGAAGATAGATATGTGTATAATCTCACTCTATTTTTTCAATGATTTGAGAAATACTGGTTGTAATTCTTCTTTGAAAGCCCATTAGAATCCTACTGTCTCTCTATCTACACTTGGGCTGCTTTTAGTTGGAAAGATTTTTTTCTATTTCTTTCTTCTCAATCATCCTGGGTCTGTTTGAGTTGTTGAACTCTTAGTTTAATTTTGGTGGTTTATGTGGATCAAAAAAAAAATCATCTATTTCTTTTAATACAATATGGTATTTTTAAGTATTCAATTAAAGTTTTCAGAATTAATTTAGTGTTTGTTTGCAATGTTTTTGTTCATCCCTAATTTTATTAATTAATGTATCCCCTTTCACATGGTTAATTAAGCTAAGTCACTGTTGTTTGTGTATTTTTTTTTTCCAGAGAACCTGCTCTCAGACTCATTGATTATCTAGGGTGTTTGTCTGGGTTTTCATTTGTTTTCCTATGATGTTAAGTTCTGCCCTGGTTCTTATTTCTTTCTATGGCTGAATTTGGATTTGGTTTGTTTGTGTTTTTACAAACACTCAAGGTGCTTTTTCTGACTTCTGAATGGAGGCACCTAGAACTGTAAGTGTTCCCAGCAGTGCATCCCAGAGGCTTTCCTTTGGACTCCTTTTGGGAGTTTGTGTATTTCTACTTTCTACTTTCTTTCTTTCTTTTTTTTTTTTTCTTCCTAGGTCTGTAGTGTGTTGTTTAGTTTCCATGAGTTGAAGGAACTTTTAGATATTCACTTACTCTTGATTTTGACTTTTATTGCACTGGGGTCAGATAGGACACATGAGGTCATTTCACTTTATCTGTGTTTATTGAGATTTGTTTTGTGTCCCAATATGTAGACCATCTTAGAGAAATATCCTTGTCTGTTGAATAAAATGTATATTCTTTGGTTTTTAGTGGAGTATTACACTAATATCTGTTAAGTACATTGGATGGATGAGATCTGTTAATACCAATATTTCATTGTTATATTTTATTCAAATGACCTTTCCGTTATAGAAAGTAAGGTGTTAAAATCACCTACCATCATTGAATTGGGTTAATCTGTTTCATGATGTCCAGTATAATGCTTGTTTCGTCTTTAGAAGTTTAAGACTATTTCTTCATGGTTATTGTTCTCTTGATTAAAAGGAAGTAGATTTATTTCACTATTTGTGCATCTAGTATGAGGTTCTAGACTGCCCTGCCAATGCTGAGTGGAAATTTGATTCTATTGCTCTTGCCTTGTCTTGGTTTCCTTTCAGGTCAGATGGAAAGAGTGTACAGGTTACTTCCTTAACCACTCAGCATTGATTACTAATGGGAGATGCAGTAGATAGAACTCAGTCGTATCTGGTGGGACAGAAGATTGTGTGATGCTACTTAGGCAAAGTCAAGAATGTTCTTTAGACATGTAAAACAGGACAAAGGACCGGGAAAACTCTCTTAAAGAGGATGTCAATGCAGCAACCAGTTGAGTCTGGGCCTAAGCCTAAAGGGAAGCACAGGTCCAGTAACTAGGGTCAGAATGAGCAAATGAATGAACAGACGCTGATCCTGGCTACATGTGAGCCAAGAGAACTTGAAAAAATGGCTCCTACCTGGGCCTGGAAGAGCAACACGGAGGGGTTGTGCCAAGTGAGAGCTTTCAGATGTGGCTTCTACCTGGACCTGCATCAAGAGAGTAGTACTGAGCCAGAGTGATGACACAGAGTAAGGATCTCAGGTCATATTCAACAAGAAGGCACATAGATGCAGCTCCGGCTCATGATTCAGCTTGGCAGGATGGCACCATGAGAGAGGGAAATGAGTTATAAAGAGAGTTCCCAGATATAACTGCTACCTGTGCCTAACCATGAAGGAGCAGCATGGACTGAATGTAGACTTAGCAAGCACAGACTTAGCAAGAGAGTTTTCTGTGGCTCCCACCTGGTCATGACTCTGTCTCTGGACCTGAAGTGTAAGCATGATGTACACAGGATAAGGGTCCTGGGTGAAAGTGACTTTCATTGAAATAAGACATCCATCTTCTGCTCTCACAGCAGAGCTTCTCCCTCTTGAACTTTGAGTACCAAGGCTTCTCCTGTGGCCAATTCTCTGCCAAATCTCAAGCCTTGGAAATTTTGAATTATACCATTGTTGTTTCTGTTTTGTAGATTGCTGATGGCATACTTTCAAATTTCTTTACCTCCATAATTTTATGAGCTAATACTTACAAGTTTGCTATTTTAAATTTCCTTCCTTCCTTCCTTCCTTCCTTCCTTCCTTCCTTCCTTCCTCTCTCTCTCTCTCTCTCTCTCTCTCTCTCTCTCTCTCTCTCTCTTTCTTTCTTCCTTTCTTTCAAAAAATAAAACATGCTGTAGTCCAGGTGCCCCACGGCCTCAGGACCATGCCAGCTAAGCTGGGGGTGCCTGCAGACACTGGGAGACTGAGTCCAAGTTCCACCAAGACATGCTGTTATTTTGCAGATCTCTGAGTTTAAGACTGGCCTGGGACAAAGCAGGTTCTAGGAAAAGAAAGGCTTAAATCCAGGCATGATGACACATGACTTTAATCTCAGCATTACAGGAGACAGAGCCATGCAGATCTCTGAGTTCAAGGTCAATCTACAGAAAAAGACAAGCTTAGGCAAAGAAGGAGTCTGAAAACAGAAGCTNGTAATAGAATAAGGGGGGGGGGGACATGTACCAGCCCCAGCAAGCATCAGATCATGGTAGCTTTGTCCATGTAGCTCTGGTTTTAGAGAGAAAAATAGAAGGAGCTAATGGAACAATTGATGCTGGTTGGATGGAGTTAAGAAATTAGCAATGATTAAGAAGATACCAGTCCCATCTGTTTGCCTGTGAATTTCATGAAGTCATTGTTTTTAATGACTGACTCCATTGTGTAAATGTACCACATTTTCTGTATCAGTTCCTCTTTTGAGGGACATCTGGGTTGTTTCCAGCTTCTGGCTGTTATAAATAAAGCTTCTATGAACTAAGAACATAGTGGAGCATGTGTCCTTGTTATATGTTGGAACATCTTTTGGATATATGCCCAGTAGTGAAGGAGAAGAAGAAGAAGAAGAAGAAGAAGAAGAAGAAGAAGAAGAAGAAGAAGAAGAAGAAGAAGAAGAAGAAGAAGAAGAAGAAGAAGAATAGGAGGAGGAGGAGGAGACTATCACTGAGGTAAAATCTTGAGCAAAGTGTTTTCTGAATGCATAATGAAGCTGTGTTCCAGAGATTGCCAAGGTTGTACCTTGTGCTGCAGCTGTACTCGGTAATATGTAAGAATCATCTAAGTAGTACTGATTTTGAAGGCATGAAAGGGTCATGAAGAACAGCTGAGGCTTGGCACTATGAGAGATCATGGAAGGCCATTGGTGAAGGTGCTGCCTCAGTTGTAGTTGACAGCCTAAGACTGAGGGGTGATGCAAAGGAATTAAGGCTTGGCACCATGAAGAGAGCCTAGTTGCAGTGAAAGACCCCAGTGTATTGGAGATGCCAATACCATGGGATGATCAACACCAACAGAAGCAGCAGTGAAATGGGTCAACCTGAGCTTAGAATGCTACAGGAGGCAGAGATGGAGAAGTGTACCAGCTTTTTGGAAGAGCCCAGAAGATCATGTGTGAATTCCAGATATTGAAACAAGGAGGAGTAACACTGAAATTTCATTGGAGACCCCAAGATGTTTGAGATACCAGAGCCATGGACTATCTGCTGAGGAAAGCTACTAACAGGGAGTGGAAACAGCCCAGGAGAAAGAACTTTGTTGCAGTCCACAAAGATGAAAAAATGAGTTGGAAATCTGAAGACCACTTTGACATCAAAGTTTGGAGTTTTCCCAAAATCTTTCCTGTCTTGCTTTGGGGGTTACAGTTAAGTGATTGGGTGAATCTCAAAAGAAACGGAACTTTAGACTTTTAACATTGTTGAGACTGCTATAGACTATGGGAGCTTTGGAAGTTGGTCTAAATGTACTTTTTATTATGCTATGGCTAAATATGGCCCCCATAGACTCATGGGTTTGAACAAGCCTATGGGGGCCAGTGGGTGGAATGTGATGGTTTGTTGAAAGAATCCACGCTACCGCCTCGCTGGCAAGAACGGACTTGGACACCAGAATCCTTCTGCAGCAAACTTTTATTACATCATGAGGAGGAAGACAGTGATCCCAAGATGGATCCCACTTATATACACCTCAGTGAGACGTGTGTTGTCAGGATTGGCTGACTGCCCATTACCTGAAGTTACGCCCGGGATGGGTGGTGACTTACATGGCTTTGTAACAAGCGCATGTTCACTGAACTTGTTTCCTTGTCCCAGGCTGGGGGTGGTGACAGGATGTCGGCACCATCTTGGAATAGTGGCAGAACCAGCTCGGGCGTGACTCTCTACAGTTTGTATATGCTTGCCCCAGGGAGTGCCACTATTAGGAGTAGTTGTGTCCTTTTTGTGCCTTGTTGGAGTAGGTGTATCACTGTGGGTGTGGGCTTAAGACCCTCACCGTAGCTGCCTGGAAATCAGTGTTTTCCTAGCAGCCTTCATATGAAGAACTCTCAGTTCCTCCTGCACCATGCCTGCCTGAGTGCTGCCATATTCCTGCCTTGATGAGATTGGATTGAACCTCTGAACCTGTAAGCCAGCTTCAGTTAAATATTCTTATAAGAGTTGCCTTGGTCATGGTGTCTATTCACAACAGTAAAACCCTAACTAAGACAGGATAGAAATTTGTTCAGCTGTTTCTAGGCATTACACATGCATATATTTGTCTATTGATTTGAAGGTAAAGAGAGAGTAGGGAGAAGAAAGTGGGTCCAAACACAAATGGTTATATTTAGAAGCAACCTCAGATAATATCCATTGCTTTGCATACAGTTTTATTTACCAATGCCATGTGACTAGTATACAAGTCCTTACATGAAACATCTAGTCTTTCCTGATATTTGAGATTGTTTGATACATATAAATGTACAAGTAGTAGAATAATATTTTGTGTAAATAGTTTTTTTAAAAAACTGGGAAAGTACTATGTTTAGAAACAGAATTGTTTTTTTTTTTTTTTTTTTTTTTTTTTTGGTTTTTCGAGACAGGGTTTCTCTGTCTAGCCCTGGCTGTCCTGGAACTCACTCTGTAGACCAGGCTGGCCTCGAACTCAGAAATCCGCCTGCCTCTGCCTCCCGAGTGCTGGGATTAAAGGCGTGTGTAACCTACCTCTGAGAAGTGTTACAAGCTGTACTTGCTCAGTAGATTGAGATGGAAAGGAAGAAACTTCTTTTTTTTTCTTCCATTTTTTTATTAGATATTTTCTTAATTTACATTTCAAATGCTATTCTGAAAGTCCCCTTCCCCCTCCCCCTCCCTGCTCCCCTGTCCACCCACTCCCACTTCTTGGCCCTGGTGTTCCCCTGTATTGGGGCATATAAAGTTTGCAGTACCAAGGGGCCTCTAGGAAGAAACTTCTAAGAGATTCCATTAGTGTGCTAGACATTTCTAGCTTACCCATCATTCTGTATGTTGTAAGTATCTCATTTAACTTTCATATACTGTACATACTGAACAAATGAGTCCTATGATACCTAGTGTCTAGGTATTAAAGAGGTGGCCAATTCATGACAAAAGTAAAGTTAGTAAACTCACACTTTCTGTATGCTCTGTTAGTTCATAGCAAGGTTGTCTTCTGAAGAGTTGTGAAAGTGTGTCATCCAAGTGAGAGGTACCTGTGACACAGGATACAGGAGAGGGGTTGAAGAAGGGTAAAAAAGGTTGAAGACCAAAATGTTCTCACCAGAACATGCTTTGAGATCTAACCACTGTTATGTGTGTATTGTTTAAGCACAACTGTGTGTATAGGAGGTAAATTTATGTCCTTGTCTAAAGCATGTAATCCTTCTAGGTGTTTAGAAGTGCTCAAAGTATGTTAAAAGTAGACATAGTAAATAATACATGTTGTTCTCCTGTTTAAACTCTTGGTGAAATGCTGTTGGAACTAGAAAGAGAAAACTGCTTCTGAGCAAAGCACCCTTGCTTTCTTGGGTTTGGGAGAGAGGAATAAAAAAAAATGAATGAATGACCTAATACTAATTTAAGTTTAGTAATGCAAGATTTGCCTTTGTTCCTTATAATGTATAAGAGACATGTCCAAATGTGCAGCAACTAATCTAGTACAATTTATTAAATCACCCTTCCTCCATCATTGGTCATTGATTCTACTTGCAATTATTTTCTGCCAAAGTGAACTCTCATTCTTACCTTTTATTTGTGTGTTGTGTATGATTGTATATGTACACCTCCACAGTGCATGTATACAGATCAGAGGACGACTTTCAGGATCCAGTTGTCTCTGTATACCATATGAATGATGTTACTTGAATTCAAGTGATCAGGCTTAATGGCAAATGTATTTACACATTGAGCCGTTTCAATAGCTTCAAGATGAACTTTTGTCACAAGCACTTTTTCCAACTTTAATTCACCAAGGAGTCCTCAAAGTATCATTGCCAATTCAAAATGTATGAATTTTTTCAGGTCTTGATAACATTTTGCCAAATTTCTTTTAATAAAACAAGTCATATTTTTACATTTCAATAAAGTATTAGCAATACTGGTCTCCCACATGTTGTCAGTACACAAAACCACTTCCACATGTGATCTACAGAAAGCTGAACTTCAGCAGGGTGGGGCACTTGAAATTCCTTCTATTAGTCATCCCCCAGTTTGCCATACAATCTTCTAGAGTTCTGTTGTAAATGTTCATATGTTCTTATGGGTAATCCATAGTGCTCCCATGAGGCAAAAACACATCATCATATATTAGTTTATTAATCTGAAATACTTCAAAGAGAACTCTGGGGTAATATGACATAAATCAGTTTAGATTGTGAAACAAAGCATGTATATGAAAAGATGTAAAGTAGATGTACCCAGATTTTAGTGAAATCCTTCAAAAATAGAGATTGTATTATTTCTCTGAATGCACTAAAAATTTGAAACCGTATCTACCACTATAAAATGAGCATTAGTGAAAATGATTACTGTAGAAATCTATGGAGACTGTTAATTTTCATTATGATACTATTAGCACACAACTGTTGGTAGTCTACTTTTATATATTAGAAAACCGAGGCTTGAAAATTCTTATTTAAACTAGGTAAAGTGACTATGGTCAACCAACCAGTAAGCAGAACCAGCAGGACATAAAATCCAATCTATTTTACCCCAAAGAAATATTTCTCTAATTCACTCTTTCAATTATTTAAAAGAACAGATGGAAGAATGAGAGGACACAGAGCGCTGCCAAAGGAGAAACCAGTATGGCAGTTTCTGTGCAACCAGGTTAGGGAATTGAAACAAAATCTAAAACAGATAGAAACCAGGAGAAAAAACAGCATAGTAAAAGTTAAAGCTAATTTTTTCCATACTTGGCTGTTCCCTCTTCTCTGTAACATCGCTTTTTAAACTCTCAGTATTCTCTTCTGCCTCTGCTATGGTTTGTGTACACGTTATTCATCACAAAGAGTACGTGGGTATCCTGCTACAGTCTGTGGTTGGAAGGAATCTGTGTCTATGGCATCTTTAGATATATATGACAAATCCAAGTGTAGCCACACTGTGTATCAGGAGCTGGTGATTCACTTCTGTGGCTTGCAGACGACATAGAATGAAGCTCAGTAATTCTTTGTTAAAGTCAGTTTGATTTTCCAAAGAAAAACAGACTAAATTCCTGTCCTTTAAACACTTCATGTTTTTTCAATAGTTAGAAAGCAACATTGTTTTTAAATGTAATGAAATGAAATTGTCTTTTTTGATGGCCCAGTAATTGTATTATAAAAAATCTTTACAGTTATTCCTTCCAAAACCACAGTTCTTCATTTGAAATTTTTTCTAGGTGCCTAAATATGCAATTAGGCCCATTTGAATGCCTTACCTGTACTTTGCATATCTATATTACATAATTTTCTTGCCCATGATCTTGAACAGAAACTGTAGAGATGATCAGCAAATATTTCTTCTTCCTCAAGCATAAGACTGACCTTATACTTTCTAAACTGTGCTCCGCTGTTCATGTCTCAAGCATTTATGTATTGCAAATGCCTGAAAATATTCTACACTTCAGTTACTCTGGAACTTAAATAGTCAAACTCATGATCAAATTTATGTTTTAAACAAATGTTTCTAATCAAATGACTTTTGACCTCCTTAACTATATAATAGCCATCAATTGAGCCACCTCTCCTGCACCATTACTTAGAGAATGAAGAAGATTTAAACTCAATTTCATTTTCATTTGGGGAAGAAAAGGAAGAGTAGATTGATTTTGTTAGGTTTATTTGTAACGGAATAGGGGTTTTGTTGAGTTTTTAATATTCCTCATAGTATTCTTACATTATACTCAAATAATCTTTGCTATAAAATTCTACCTAAATAGAGTATTTAGATTTTAATGTATTAAATTATATTTCTCAGCATTTTATCTGGATTTTCTTACTACATTTTTGGAAGGATTCAGATTTTTTTTCATGCATTTTAAAGTAAGGATACAATTTCATTACAGGATGACTTAGTTTAACTCTGTTTTCTGCATTTTAGGAGCAACACAAAAAAGTTAACAGTAAAATTAATAGGAGTTCAGAGGCCCCCAGAGACATGGGAGAGAAATGATTTTAAGAGCCAGAAGGGTCAAGGACACCAGGAGAACATGGCCCACAGAATCAACTATGAAAGCTCATAGGGGTTCACAGAGACTGAAGCATCAGGCAAAGAGCCTAGATGGGTCTGTGCTAGGTCCTCTGCATATGAGTTATACTTGTGTGCCTTGGTATTCTTGTTGGACTTCTACCAGTAGAAGTGGGAGTGTCTCTGACTTTTTTTGCCTGCTTTTGGCATACTTTCCTTCTACTGAGTTGCCTCATCCAGCCTTGATATGAGGGTTTGTGCCTAGTCTTATTATAACTTTTTATGCCATGTTTTGTAGATATCCTTAGGAAGTCTGATTTTATTTTGAAGGACAATGGAGGAGGAGTGTATCTGGGAGGTGGGGAAGGCAATGAGAGGAGTGAAGGGTTGGGAGGCTGTAGTCAGGATGTACTGTATGAGAGAAAAATAAATAAAAAGCAAAGTTCAAGTGTAGCAGAACATGAGAAGAGGCTTTCTAATATATTTAGCTTTGTAAATTATAAATAACAGTAATGTGCTCGTTGCATATTTTAAAAATATACATCAGGTATAGCCAGTTACCCTTGGTGGAAATGCACTAAGTATTCATAATTTTTATGTGACCAACTTTTAAACATGTATTCTTGATTCATTTTGGTAATTGTTACATACAGCCATCTATACTAAAAGATTTTCAGCAGTGAATGACTAAAAGGAAATAATGTTTTCTTGATACTGCAGGCCACTTGCACATATGAAATGACAGCTGTCGTGAGAGCATACACAAGACCTCTGAAAGCGCATAGCTGACAAAATTTCATCATGAAGACTGGAATGTTATAAAATCCTAGCTCTAGCCATGGAGCTATGCACAATCCTCAGCTTATAAGAGAGGGAGTCTATCTTATTTGGGGTATCATTGTTGTGCAAAGACACCATGAGCAAGGTAACTCTTATAAAGGCAAACATTTAATTGGGGTTGACTTACAGTTTCAGAGGTTCCATCCATTGTCATCCTGGAAGGAAGCATGGCAGCTTGTGGGCAGACATGGAGCTAGAGGAGCCAAGAGTTATACATCCTCATCTGAAGGCAGCCAAGAGGAGACTCTTCTCCGGGCAGTCAGGAGAAGGCTCTGATTTCACACTGGATGGAACTTGGTCATAGGAGACCTCAGAACCTGCCTACACAAAAATACACTTCCTCCAGGATAGCCACACCTACTCCAATAAGGTGTGTTCTAGAAGTACATTGATGAAGAAGGTCACCTCTAAGCTCCAAATTCCAGAACTAAAAATCATAGCCCTATCATTTATTAAGTATATATTTTTCCTGTGAGATGCCATTGATGCTTTTTTTTCTGCTAGAGAACAAAAAAGTGAGTTTCATTGTGACTAGCAGCATATACTATAACTTAAGTATAAGGCTGTCTTTTTTGGCTTCTTCCAGTCTGGAAAGTGGGAGTAACTGTGGTATATGCATGATGGTATTAATAATAATAATAATAATAATAATAATAATAATAATAATAATAATAAGTGTGAAAATCCATATAAAACTCCTCATATGTTTTATACTGAGTAAATTATCACTATTTCTTTTGTATCTCTCTGATTATTCAACTATACATTTGTAACATTGCCTTCAGAAACTATGCCTCATAATGAATGAGTAAACAATGATTATATATTTACCTCATAGTTTGTCTTCTGATCATGGTTTATACTTCCACGATTTTCATTCTCAGCCTTGGATCAGTCTACCACCTAACACTGCACACCAAATGCCTGGAATTCAAGGCCCTCTCATTAGAAACCTCTAATTGTATTACCTTATTAATTACTTCTTTCTAAATTTCTAACAAACTGCAATGCTGATTGCTAGTTACTTTTTGCATCATTGGGACTGGAGGGCATTGACAAAAATGTTGTTCTCAAACAGTAGATTGAAAAATATATTTGGATGCTTTTCCAGAGTTTACTACTTTAAAAAAAAGAGTAAACAACAATTCAAACAAATAAAATACCTCTCTCCTGAAGAAAAGTAAACAGCATATCAAATCAAGCAGAATCTGCATTTAAATATATATAAATTGTTATGGGTTATAATACTCTTTTCAGTTTTTTAAACTACCAGATGTAGTCAGTAAATATATATAGGACCTATATTCTTTGTAAGTAGACTTCAATGGTTGCTTTACAGTGAGTTTGTAATGGGTATTGTAGGGCAGTTACATTTAGAATTGGCATATGGAAGAGCCAGTTCAAGGCTTTATAGTTAGCTGTCCCCTTCTTCTGACCTCATAACTCTGTGATAAAAATAATCATAACTGTCATAATACTATACAATATAATGCCTTAAATAATTTTGCTAGTTGCTCCTTACTTAAACATGGAAAGTTAAATAAAAGAATTACTAACTGTAACCATCTTCTTTTCCATTTCAGGAAATAAAATAATTATTATAAAATAATCTCATCATTTCAATCATCATCAATTTCCTCCTTGAATTATGTAAGGTTTCCCAGCCTTTGAAATACAAAAACAATCATTGCTTGTTTAGAGATTGTCATTTTTCTTTGTGGTCACATTAGAAATTCACAACTGTAAAAGTCCAAATATTCCTTTTATTTTTTTATTAGATATTTTCTTCATTTACATTTCAAATCCTATCCTGAAAGTCCCCTATACCCTCCCCCATTTTTCCGGGGGGTGGTGGTCGAGACAGGGTTTCTCTGTATAGCCCTGGCTGTCCTCACTTTGTAGACCAGGCTGGCCTTGAACTCAGAAATCTGCCTGCCTCTGCCTCCCCAGTGCTGGGATTAAAGGTGTGCGCCATCCCTGCCAGCCAAATATTCCTTTTAAATGAGGGCGAAAATGGAAGGTATGTACTTAAATTTACATGCTATTCAACAAACTGAAGAAAGTACTACTTTTCTTCGAAACACTTTCAAGAAGATATATAAAGGACTAACTGTGTGAGCTGAGTTTTCTTTTCTCCACAAAAATATAGTAGAATCCAAGTGAACTTTTTATTTAAAAAAAATGCCTTCTCTTCAGAATATTGTGCTCTGTACAATGATTGTGATAATGTTATCATTAATTCCAAACACATTGACAACTCTCATAAAGCAATGCTTACAGATTCAAGTTAATAAATCACACATGGGGGCTGAAGAGATGGCTCAGTGGTTAAGAGCACCGACTGCTCTTCTGGACGTCCTGAGTTCAAATCCTAGCACCCACATGGTGGCTCACAACCATCCGTAATGAGATCTGACGCCTTCTTCTGGTGTGTCTGAAGACAGCTACAGTGTACTTAGATATAATAATAAATAGATGTTTTAAAAATCACACATAGTTCCAATTTAAAAAAAAAAACACTTTATTACATTATAAATACAGAACTATCTCATTCCCCCAAAACCAAGAAAAGTTCTTTTAATTCCTCCTTTTGGTGGTCCCTTCCTCTTCCTTAGTCTACACAAATGCATGCTCTAAGGACTACCACTTCCTTTTCTTGCCTGCACACCAAATGTTTATGCTCTGTTAATTTCAGATCTAAAATACCAGTCAATTGTCAACTTGAGAAGATGGGGGTTCTGTTCTATTTGTATCATCTATATGAACACTTAAAATAGTATCCATAACATTCAGAAAAAAATAAGTTCACATATTTCTCTCATATTTATTCACAATGTGATTAATACTCTGTTTCTAATGCAATTGTGTGAGTTATGATATCTGAAAACCATTGAGATTTTATTTAGTGGCATAGTAATGTGTATGAATTTTATTAAAAAGGAGATTTTTTTAAAGGGCTAGCCTACATTTTCTAAAATGTGGCTCAGTTTCATAGCTTTCTATTCATGTTATTTGCATGGCTTATATTAAGCCATAAAATTGATTTCGAAATAATGAACTATTGAGCTTTTTCTCATCAAGACTATACAGATGATTACACTAATAGGATGATATATCACAGAAGACTCTACCCAGAATCATGCTAATCCCCAATTTAGGGACTTTTCGATGAGCACAGGAAAATTGTGTTAAAACGATCTATATTTCCTATGTTTATCTTCAGTTTGTGTCTTCAGCATTCGACTCAAACTTAGTATTGACTTAATACCTATAAAAATATAAGCAGAGGAAATAGCATAAGTGTATGCCACATATACTTAACTGTTAATCCTGAGACATGTTGTTTAACCTCTCCGCCATTACATTTATTCATTTGTATTTGTAATCTCCTCATTTATTGTCGCTTGTATTGGAAAAGTAAGGTGAGATGTTATTTGTAAAAATACATGGCAAACTGCCAACCTAGAAAATGATAGTCATCTATAAACATCCAAGAGGGGGATTTTCATGTGCGCCATTCAGTAGCAAGAGTTCAGTGCTAAAATTCATTCACATATTGTTGTAACTTTTGTGTCATTTTGTCTGTGTTTTATGTTTTAGAAAGACTTAAAACCTTTACTCCATTCAGAAATAAAATTATTCCATGGAGGAAATTTAATTTTCTGTAAATCTTAATATATATCTTGCATCTCAGTACTATTCTCTTTACAGAAGACAAATTTAAATACATGCATTCAATTTATATTTGGATGGAAACATCTGCTAAAAACTTGAACTTAATCTCGGACTTGTAACTAATAGAATGCCATAAATTTTAATTGGAAGCACATGGACCCCATTTTTCTTTCTACTCCCACAGTTTTTTTCACATTATGCCTCATCATCTATGGAGACCACAACCATCATGCAATAAAACTTATTTCTGTTATTTCCAAGGTTCAAATAAAGAAATTGTTTGCCTGGCAATTCCTGCCTTTGGGCAATGCCACAGAACATCAGGTAAAGAGAATCCTAACTGAAGAATTTTCTCATTTTAGTTAACCATTGATGAACCACTCTCCCTGCTCATGAGACGAGAACGAGTAACAGAGCTTCCATGACGTGATAGTTGGTCACGAAACTCTGAAGCCATGAAATAGTACAGAATTGGGTCCAAAAGACAACAAAGACTTGCAAGGCACAGGGAAAAAGGATGGAAATACAGGGTACTTTTTACAGTGGAACAACTAGTAATGATGCTTTCCTTTACCATGGTGTAAAAAATGAAGTTAATGTGATAAGGAGTGAAGCAGATAACGAAGACTGCAGCACACATGAAAACCATCCGCAATGCTTTTTTCCTCTCACTAATCCCTTGAAAAGCAATTGGTGGGTGTTTCAAGGATACAGTTGTTTTCCAGGTACAGCATGCAATGGTGATCACTGGAATCACAAATCCTGCAAGTTCAGCAATTACAACCATGGTGACCAGAACCACTGCATCCATCTGTTTGTACCCAAGATCAGCAAAGCAAGAATCTGTGTTATTGGCTAAGCCAGCATTTCTCAGGATGGGAAATGGCAAACAGGCAGTCCCCACAACAATCCAGATGACAGCACTGATGCCCACATCGTACCTACGCTTCCAGTTTCTGGCTCTGAATGGCTTCAGGAGAAAGAGGCACCTCTGAAGGCTAATGCATGTCAAGAAAAAAATGCTGGCATACATGTTGAGATATTTCAGATAGAAACACAGCAGGCAAAGGGCCCTCTGGAACGGCCAGTGACGATTGATATAATAGTAAATCCGAAGAGGTAAGGACAAGATATGAGCAAGGTCAGCCACTGAGAGGTTGATCATGAAGATGATGGCCTTGTTCTTCTTGTTGATGAAGCGGCACAGAACCCACAGGGCTGCACTGTTAGCCAGGAGACCCGGGATGAATATGAAGATATAGGTAGTTGCATACAGAGAGTACTGAAATGTCAGATAAGTGGCATTGCAATTACTCTCAGCACTGAAGGTACTGTTGCTGCCCATCTTGAATATTTCAGTATGTTCGGCAAGGAAAACTGTGGAATTATGGCTCCTGTCAAAAAAAGAAAAAAAAAAACCCACAAGTTTAAAGGCACAATGGTTAACTAATACTTTAGTGAATATCTAGGGCTCTCATTTACACTGAGATATAGAATATTCCAATTAGAGATAATACACAGATCAATAAGTAGAAACTCAAAGAAGATGAATTTCTGAGCCAACATTGCACAGTAAATCAGTTAAGAAATTATGGAAATGTGTCATAGCATATTTCTTGTTTCTTCTTATCATATCAAAAACATTGTGGCATTTAAATATATTCCTCAAACTTGCTTCTCCAGCATTATAAAATGTCTTGAGTTTGCATCTGGCTGACTTGGGGAATGTGAGAATATGACCTTTTCATTATTTTTTTTCTCTTTATTAGATATTTTCTTCATTTACATTTCAAATGTTATCCAGAAATTTCCCCTTACCCTCCCGCATCCCCGCCCTGCTCTCCTACCTACCCCCTCCCACGTAATGGCCCTGGCGTTCCCCTGTACTGGGGCATATAGAGTCTGTATGACCAAGGGGCCTCTCCTCCCAATGATGGCCAACTAGGCCATCTTCTTCCATATATGCAGCTAGAGACATGAGCGCAGGGGGAACTAGTTAGC
>LR753869.1:80586-106980 GCA_902729485.2 Mus minutoides
GTACTTTCTCTAGCTCCTTCCTTGGGAGTCCTGTGTTCCAACTAATAGCTGACTGTGAGCAACCACTTTCGTGTTTGCCAGGCACTGGTATAGCCTCCCATGAGACAGCTATATCAGGTCCCTTTCAGCATTATCTTGCTGGCATATGCTATAGTGTTTATTTTGGTGGCTGATTATGGGAAGGATCCCTGGCAGCTGCTGTCACTGGTTCTCAAGTCCTTTTGAAGTTGTTCTATCTCCCTGGTCTTATGTCCCATTCTCAGTTTACATGAAACACTTCAAAATGTATAATTTCACACCCTAAATTATGAATACTTCCTTCTTGTAATTTTGGAAGTGTAGTACTTAGGTGTCCATTTCTGAAGAACCCTACACCATTATACATGTTAGTCTGTATACGTAAAAATATAAAATTTAAATGAAATGTTCCTATCCAGGCTGACAATTCTCTCCATCACCACCCTCAAGAGACATATACCATCTATCAAACCCAATGCCAGGCATGAGAAGCCTCTTTTGAGTTTTTGCTTAGTGATATTCAATAGATTCCCAAAACATTATAGGCTATTACTGTTTCCCTTGCCTAACAGAGGTTGAAAGTAAGTCCATATTGCTGAAGAAAACATGCACTTTGGACACAGGACCCAGATCACATGAGCTGTATCTGAAAGCCTCCTCCTTCAAAACTAGTATTCGTGGTACCAGAAGGCACCATACAAGCTTCCAAAGGAGTACAACTGATAGATATGATACCTATGAATCGCATAAACACGACATAATAATCCCAAGGGTACAATCAATACTAGCATGCATACCTTGATATTAATTTGGACATAAGACCCACCCACTCAATAAGAGGGAAATTGTGCCCATTACTGGAAACCAGTCAATTACCCCAAATAGTGAAGACATGGATTTTGGAGGAGCAACTATAGCAGATATTTCACTAAACCAGTATCATCCCTAACATTTTAAATATTTGTCCTGCCTACAGATAAGTGTAAAACCCTCACACTTCATGAAGGAAAACTCACTTTGCAATAAAGAGACCATTAAAGAAAACCACAACCAGCATATATATAAAACCACAATATATTTTTATATATAAAAATATATTAAAATGCAGAGTTGTGAATCCCAACTTCAGTACAACTCCTTCATCTCTGGCTCAGGGATCATTGAGAAAGAGGGAGTAGAAAGACTGTAAGAACCATAGAAACAGGAAGTTTGCTGTGAGATTGCTTTTCTTAGAAACAATAAAGAATTTATACCCATGAAGTCTTATCAACATGACTGCCTAAACATGAGCTGAACAGGGACACCTATAGGCATGCTAATGTGGAAGGGGAAATTCATGAGGCTATAATCCTACATAACTCTAGACATACCCCGCTCACCCCCCCCCCAAAAAATTAAAAACCTACAGGCAGTAATGAGTGGAGAAATAAGTCTTCTCTAAGGAAGAACAGACTAATTTATTATCCAATACCAAATGGTTAGTCCTGAAAAACATATACATATAATTGTCATTATATGGACTAAGAAGGTTATATTTATGTATTTAGAAGCACACAACAACAACAATATCAAAAAGACCATGAATTTTTAGAGAAATTAAGGTAGATACATTGAAAGGATTGGAGGAAGGAAAGGGAAAAGGGAAAAGGGAAAAATATATAATTATACTATATTATCAAAAATATTTAACATTTTTAAAAGAATCCTACACTGGTGCAATGTCATCAGAGGACACATTATCTAACAGTCACAGTGAATATTGCCCTAATATCAGTAAAACAGGCCATCTGAACTACTTTTTGAGAACAACTTAAAATTTAATTTTGAGTGAATATTAAAGTAATCATCATAAGAACAAGACTTTTAGACATTTTATATCATATGATGATTCATTGTTGTTTTAGTTATGTATTATGTTGAGGTATAGAAAATGTAAACTAATCTGATAGGGCTTCTCAAGTTCTGCACAGAGTTGTAGAGGTTACCTGCAGAAGACAATGGGAAGTAGCAGCAGACTTATCATCTTATTTTAACTGCCTTATAAAATCTCAGATTACAAAGGCCCTTTGAACCTATCAGAATTACATCAGACTTCTCACCAGAGACTATGAAATCTAAAAGATCCTGGGCAGATGGCATACAGACCTTAAGAGAACACAAATGCCAGCCCATGCTACTATATCAAACAAAACTCTCAATCACCATAGATGGAGAAAAGAAGATATTCCATAATAAAACCAAATTTACACAATATCTTTCCACAAATCCAGCCCTACAAAGGTTAATAGATGGAAAACACCAACACAAAGAGTGAAATTACACCCTAGAAGAAGCAAGAAAATAATCTTTCAACAAACCCACACAAACATAATTCTACCTCTAACAAAAAGAACAGGAAGTAACAATCACTTTTCCTTAATATTTCTTAATATGAAAATTAATATTACCAATATATCCTAATCGATTGAAATTTTAAAGTATGAAGATTTATAAATTTGTTTACTGTCATCCTGTGGTCTCTCTAATTTGTTAATGGGAGAAATAGGTCCAATATTGTACAATCCATATATACTTTCTGCTTGTTTGTACATGACAGGATCTTGCTGTGTGCCACATAATGGTCTTGAAATCATGCTTCTCCTATCTTAGCCTCTCTATTAGTAGGATTGTTTATTTGATGTTTTTCCACTATACTATTGTTTTCAGAACAGCTTACATATTTCAAAATTATTTATACAGCCAAAAGAAATGTAGAAAATTAATTTGGGAGGTGACTTGTAAGCAAAGAGTGAGACTGAAGACTTTGCTTGATATTTATAATTATTGTGTCAATTTTGAAGAAGAGCAATTTATAAGTTATTATTCTGAGATGAATGCTTTTCAAAGTCATCATTGTCAATGAACCAGAATCTTACCCTCACCTAACATCTGTGCCACCATCCAAGCAGAAGCATTGTTCACTGAAACAGCTGATGAGTGATTTCATTGATAGACCATCTTAATACACACACCTTTCTTAAATGAATATAACCTGTTCCCTGTGGGCTGAGAATGACAACAATCCCTCAAGTCAAATAGCTTTAACTGTAGCAGGAAATGTGTAATCAAAAATCGTGCCTACAACTCATTCCTTGTCACAGCAGAACTGTCAACTCTTAGCTTAGCTACTATGGAGGTAAAATCCTGTGGTGATGTGAGGAACATTGAAGTACAGCCTTATTACAGTGAACTCCAATGTCTAAAAACCGTTCTTATTTTGTGTTTGTACCACAGTAAGAGCCGAGATTTTAAGCTCTGCTAAAAACAAACAAACAAAAAACCAAAAAGTTTATTTATGTTCATTTAAAAAACTAATAGTGATAAATTATTTTAAAATACCATACAGTTAATATATTTGGAGTTATTTAAAATTTATACTGAGTAAAACGTATGTAAAGTTTAAAGAATATGATAAAAATGAAAGTTATTGCAGAGTTTGAGGGGGGCTCTCTGGGAGAAGTTGTGGTACAAAAGGGAAAGAAGAATGTGATGTAAGTCTATTTACTCAAAAAATGTTTTTAAATATTAACAAATTCAGATAAATTGAAATTATGTATATTTTCTCATCATAATACAATAAAACTTAAATTAAAAAAAGGAACTTAGAAAAGAACAAAAAGGTCCCTTTGAAAATTACCCATGGAGTCTATACATAATACAGGAAAAAGAAGCTAGGACTAAGAACTGATTGATAAATTAAAGATCTGAGAATTCAAGTGGGAGATGTTTTAATCTCTATAGATATTCTTCTCAATCTTCATTTCCCTCCCAACAATTTACACACGTACCCCTTTTATGAGATTTCAAGGATAATTATTTTATTCAAAGCTTCAAGGGGAAGAAAAAAGAAATAAGTAAGGTAAGAAGGAAGGAAGGAAGGAAGGAGCAAACATTCCCTGAAGTTGTTTCTTATATGAAGTGGCTTCTTACATTTTTACTTTTATTCTGTTGCCTGTTGAATATATTTACTATAATGGAGTACTGCAGTTTTAAGTTCTCTTTCTTTGTGGATGAATGGCAACTGATACCATTTTCAGTCCCATTGCAATAAACGGAGGTGGAATAGCATAACGGAACTCCAAGTGACAATTCCACAAAAAGAAAGGAACCCAAGTACTTTCACTTTGCTTACTCTTCCCTTTCATATGTAAATCTAATTGACCTATCATTGGTGATATGTCATAAAGAGTAATGTAGTCATCCCATGTGTTTTTGAAGGGCTTTGAATAGAGAGGTACTCAAAGGTGAAAGGGAGGAAATCATATTTTAACCATGAAAGTTGTAGACCAGGATCAGCAAAAGAAGTATCCATATGTTTTATATAATTTACTAGTATAAATTATTATTGTTTATTATTATTAAAAATTATAGTAGTTGATATATGTTGTTATCATCATATAACATATATGGAGAGACTAAAGTTTAGAGAGATTTAGTGAATTTGGAGGTTGTCTTAGTCAGTGTTCTATTGTGAAGATACACCATTACCAAGACCACTCTTGCTAAAAATTCATTTAATAGGAAGTTTGATTACAACTTTAGAGGATTGGCACATACTCATCATAATGTGAAATAAACAAACAGAGCTGGAGCAGTAGCTGAGAGCCTTATATCCTGATCTATAATCAGCAGACAGAGACAGAGAGACAGAGACAGAAACAGAGACAAATATTGGGCCTTGCATGGGCTTTTGAAATTTCAGTGCTCAATCCCAGTCATATAACACTTTCAACAAGGTCACATCTACCTCAATGAGGCAATACCGCCTCATCCTTCTCAAAACCTTCCAGTCTTGGTGGCTAAGGAGGGTGTCATTCAAACCACCACAGAGATAAAAAGAAAGCATACTCTTTTGTAGGGTTATTCCAAGTCTTAAGGTATTTTGTCACTTGCCTCCCTGCAACTAGGTTTGACTTTAAAATGTAGCTAGCTTATCCACCATTTTCACATATTCAAAAGGAAATACCCCTGATTGGCTCATATGTCCTCAGCTTGTGGTCTTCTGGAAATGTTAGGAGTGAAAGCCTGGGTCGCTGGGGATGAGCTCTGTCTCTGTTTTCCATTTACCATGGAGAAAGCTCTATGTCATGGTGAACTGAGTAAAAATTAATTCATCCCAACAACGAAATTGATTTTAATGCTGACACCACTTCTGTTGTCATTTGTTGTTACCAATGCAGAGGCTGTCAAGACAGCAAAGGGAGCTACAGCAAACTACAATTTCAAGAACTAAGAACACCTCAAGCCCAATCAAATCCCACTTCCACTTTTGCACTTAGCAAACATGGGTATTTGTTGTTTTTGGTGGTTTTTTTTTTTTTTTTTTTTTTTTTTTTTTTTTTTTTTTTTTTTTTTTTTTTTTTTTTTTTTTTTTTTTTTTTTTTTTTTTTTGCTTGCTTTACCAGTACAGACAGTTTCGCTTGTTAACAGAGCATCATACCCTTGAGTTAAATAGCAGAGCTCAGTTTTGCCAAAACAGAAAACACAATGCCAGTTGGCACCTTTTTTTATTATGGGTTTGTTTGCCTCTGAATCTGTCACATATACAACTCAGAAATTCACAATTAGTCACAAATTTAGATTCTCAGGATCTGGTTACCAAAACTCTTCTCCAAACAGAAGAGGAAATAGTAAGAGGTGTCCTTCATCTCCTCAGTAAAAACTAAGTGTAAAATCCCCATGCTGGGAAGAGATGGGGAATTTATTCTTGGTTCAACAGAAATATAACTCTTTAGAACAGGAACACCTCGCTTGCTCTGAATAATTTGTGTCATCCTGAAATTGAAATAAAAGTAATCTAAAAATCTACTAAGACAAAAAGATCCAGCAAGTCCCCTCATTTTCTCTGTTTTTGGTTCTGTTCTCTATCAGTGTTCTTTCTCTAGCTTTGTCTGTGCTGCTCTAGCCCCCTGTCTCTCCTTTTCCCTTGCTCTCTCAATTTCTGGGTAGCTCCCCTTACTTACATTACCAATATTGCTCTCCTTTAACTTAGACATGGTTTTGGTTCCTGTATCATGAAGAGATGTGAAATTCATGATTCATTCCTGAGTGTGTGCTTCACTTTACTGCATCTGTTGATCCCCCTATTCAGAATGGCCTCACTCCATGTCTTTATGCATCTAGCTATTTTTAATCTTGGTTTGGAAGTCAGAGAAGCTTTGAGCTTTCAAGTGAATTCTATTTGTTATTACACGTTCTTTATTCTTAATCTTTTTAGCATCAGCATTTGAAATGTACCGACCCACGTAATTCTTTGCTCACCACACTGGTCATCCTTTTATTAACTTCATTGGTACCATAAAAGAGTGTTTTATCCATCACCATGTGACTATTAAGCATTCAAAGAAATTTTGTATGTAAGTGGTTCAAAGCTCTAAACTCAAAGCATTTTGCAAAAATGAAAATCTTGAGGTTATGAAGTACCTAACCTTTATTGCTTAGGAAAGTCAGGTCTGTAGAGGCTTAAAAATACAGTCCTTGAAATAAGATTTTCATGCCTTTTTACACTTAAAAAAAAAAAAAAGTTCGGTGGGGCAGTGGTGGCACACCCCTCCCTTTAATCCCAGCACTCGGGAGGCAGAGGCAGGTGGATTTCTGAGTTTGAGGCCAGCCTGGTCTACAAAGTGAGTTCCAGGACAACCAGGGTTTACAGAGAAACCCTGCCTCTAACCGCCCCCAAAATGCTCATTTCACATTATAAAAAGTATCACAGATATGTATACTTGCTTCATTTTATTAGCAAATGGTTTCTTATCTGCTTTTGGGACTCAGAATGGCAATGTAAAGACTGAGTCTTTACATCTCAAAGCTCTTTACACTTAGAGATCAAGTTTAAAAAGGAAATGACTTATGTATTTACCTCCCTGCCCCCATGGACTTTTGAGGCAGAATCCAATCCTATGGGTCCTGGGGTGAATTTTGTGGAAAACAACGAATCTTCACAAATACTATCCCTCTGAAGCTCACTAGAGGAATATTTTAGAGAAATCACTGAAAAAAACTCCCTAAAATATCTATAAAAATCAATATATCATATGAATATGAAGTAAAGGTCATGGGAGATAAGGAATCTTTATACCTGTGAGGTAAGTAGATCAGATACTATGGGTTTTGTTAGCAAGACGATTTATTCACCAAAAAATTAGGGTCTTGCTGAAGGCCACAGGATTATTTTATGTTAGTACTCAAATCAATAGTCTGGTAAGTAGGCCTCTTACTGGCCTTTATTCCATGTTCTCTTGCTTCTATGAAATTCTAGGATATAAAGTATCTAAACTGAGTGAAGATGGCAGTTGAACTGAGATGTTTCTACTTTCAAATTGTTCTCTATATGGACAGACATGGGGAGAAAAATTAAGATTGTGCTGCAAAAAAAAATAAGGTCAAGCTTAGTTTGCCTGAGTTGTTGACTATTCTATTTCTACTGTATCAATCTTTCAAAAGTGAAAAACTTCACTTTTGTCACACCTTTTCAATACAGGCTTCCATAGCATGCCAGTATGAACTAATTGCTATTAATTGATATTAATGACATTCATCTGAGACTAAATTTGCAATTTAATCTAGCAAGCAGATATTTTTATGTGTATATGATATATGAGTTGTATAACAAATTCTGGAGAAGAATTTAGTTGGCTGATACATTCTCAAGAAATTTGCATCAGTGGACTGCAGAGATGGCTGAACAGATGAGAGCACTTGTTCTTGCAGACATCCTGAGTTTGATTCTCAGTACCCACATGTAGGCTGATAATCATACAGTACTTCAGTTCCAAGAAATCTAATGCTCTCTTCTGACCTCACATGCACATGTGCATGTGGTGTACAGATAAACAGGCACATAAAATTTAAAATAATAAGGCTTTTAAAAAGAACTTTGTAGTCATATGTAAGAGAATATAAAAGTAATTCACAATAATACAATTTATAAACATGCCATGAAAGATGTACTAAAGATATTTCTGTAGAAATAGAAGCTAAAGAAAGTACCCAAGAAACTGAAGAGGTCTCCAACCCTATAGGTGGAAGAACAATATGAACTAACCAATACCCCGAGAGCTTGTGTCTCTAGCTGCATAAGTAGCAGAAGATGGCCTAGTTGGCCATTATGAGAAAAGAGGCCGCTTGATCATGCAAACCTTATATCCCTCATTACAGGAGAATGCCAGGCCCATGATGTGGGAGTGGATGGGTAGGGGAGTTGGGCGGGTATGGGGGAGGATATAGGGGACTTTGGGGATAGCATTTGGAATGTAAATGAAAAAAATATCTAATGAATTTTTTAAAAGAAGTCTTGCATAGAAATGGTCAGAAGTTGAAAGGATAAGGGAATTTCAAGAATCAGTTTTGAAGGTAAGCAGAATATAAGAGAAGAAACTTTCAAAATTCCCCTGGTATTAGAATGGGATAGTAGTCATTCTACAAAAGCTGGTGAATAGTATGAGATTATAAAAGTATGGAATAAGAGAAACTAGTTTAAAGGAAAGATGATTAAGGCAGATGATACCATGTCATAAAAAGTTTTGAAGGCATTTGAGGGAAAGATAAAATCCTTTAAGCAATGCTAATGAGAATTCTACTAGAACTATACTTAAAGTTTAAAGTAATCCCTCTGACAGCACTGTGTTAAAAGACAGCACAGAAAATCCAAGTCATCTCGGTATAGGTATGCTGTTTAACAGTTCAGTCCTGCCAGAAATGTGTGAAGCATGCTATATTCAGTATCCAGACCACAAAAGACTACGTCAACAACAAAACTGTTTCTTCTGAGTACTAAAGCAGTTGACGTGATAAAGAATATGCTCTAAAGTCGGTAAGACATGAAACTTCTAATTTCAAAAATAAGTCAGATAAGATACTGGTTATTCCTTGAATGTCAAAGACAATTTCATTATAAAATGATATAAAATGAACCTCTTTCTTATGCTGGTGCTTTTGAAATTTGCACTCTCTGTCAAGATTCATCAATTTCTGTCTTTTCCATGGACATTTCTTTCCAAAATCAACACTAAACTCTACTCTAAGATGAAACGTGCTAACTGATCCAAGACATATCAAATGTATATATACTCTCCATGATAAAATCCCTTCTCTCAGACATCAATAGTTTCCTTCTGTCTCAAGGGCCTCCTTCAGCCCTTCTTTTTTCTCCAGCTGTACTTTGGCTTCCCTTTCCTTCCAAGTCTTACTGTATTTGCAGATTTCACTAACAAAATGTACTCTTTATAGTAAGATTGTATATCTTAGAACAATATATATATAATTTATCCATATTGAACAATGGTCTAGACAGGGTATAGGAACTTTTGCAAGCAAGAGTATATAGTGTAGGCGTACATTAGCAAACAAGAAAGTCTGTCACATGAGCCACTGTCTCAGTCAAAATCCATAATCTTTCACTCTCCTTCTCTTTAGATAAATGAGGCTAAACTCCAAGAAATCAGGACATATAAGAAATTAAAAGTGTATTATTCCAGTTTCATATTTCCAGCAGGAATCTTATATGGTTAAGTAAAATTTCATCATTTAGCACTATATTGTTATAGAAATAAGTTTTGCTTCAAAATATGTGTTTAGATCAGGCTTTTGAGTCTTATTCATTAATGCTGAGGACAAGGTTTTAATAGATATGAAAAAGCAGTTCCCCTCCCTAAATAACTATATTTAGTTTCCATGAAGAGACAACTCAAGAATATCTATGTAATTATGGTATGAGATTTGTCCTTAACAAATAGTTGTAAAATACTAAATCCAAGTGCCTGTGTTTCCTGTAAGTTATCCAATGCTATTCTTATCTATATCAATAATTTTTGTAGAAATAAGAGTTTCATTATTATAACTTTAAAAGATCAGTAAATTGACTCTCAGCAAGATTCATTTTATTTTCCCAAATCTGAGAAGTATTACAATTTAACTTGTAATAAGATTTCTTAATAAAACTAGAAAAAGTTGAAATTCTCTATTTCTAAACAAGTTTTTGCATGGAAGAAAAATATTTTAAGATGCTTTATATGGAATATACTCTCCTTAAAGATAAAGACACTGCACTTCATAGGTATAGTTCTAGCACTTTTATCTATATTTGCTACATATATATGACAAATAACTGCCCACTAGATCTCAGGGTAGTCCCACCAGGTTTCAGGGTAGTGCTATATCAAAATAAGGAATTTTTATGAAGTTTTGCCTGTGGGCTCAAATCACATTAGATTGCAGATAGAAAATTTGGTACACTTTTAATTTTGTCTTTCATAGAAGGAGTATTGAGTTGAACAAGACTTGTAGAATAGGGAAGATTGAAAACAGGAGAATATTTTTAAAAATACTACTCTTGGATCAAAAAACTTTGATTCAACTAGTCAAATACCAATTCTCTACATTGCCTTAATAAGCCCATTTTTTCCTTTTTTATTATTAAAATAAGAAAATTGAACTAAATGGTTTCTAACTCTGTTCTAGCTCTAACTTAACTTGTCTGTTATGGGCACTACCCCTATCACTACTGCCATTTCCAGATCCTGATGTGGCCACTACCCCTGCTGAGAAGATATACTTAGAGCATTATAGATGTGTGTATGGAATTATCAAAAATCATTGTTGAGTGATAATTACAAATGATAGTATTAGTGAATTATTTAATTGAAACATGAGGATAGTAGCACTTAAATAAGTAATTCTATTCCCCAAACTATTAAGCAATGGGCTCAGTATGGAAAGTCAGCTCTGGAATGAAGCTCTATTCATTCCCTACGTATGAGCTCGATGCCTCCTCATCCTCTCCTCCTCTTCCTATCAACTCTCCTTCTCTTTTTAAGCTCTTATCATTAAGAAACCAGCACAATTTAGCAAACATATAGATATAAATTACTTCTATTTTCTTTGATAGTAGGGGTAGTTGTCTTAGAAAAAAATGAAAAAGAAAAAGAACCAGAGACATGTTAAAAAAACAAAAACAAAACAAAAACAAAATCACTGTTCTAATAAAAGTGATAAAAGTGTATATGTCCATATTCTTCTTGGTGACAACATACACTATAGTTACAAAGTACTAATGCAATGAGTAGATTGTTCTAAGTCCAGGATTGTTCCTTACAACAGCAACTTTTCTTTTCTTGTTGTTGTTTCTTAAAAGAATAATGGCTTTCAAATCCTGATCTGAACCTCAAGTAAAATTTTGGGATAATTTAATTAAAAGTACACTGTATAACTCCACACCCAACCATTGCCCTGGTTGTGGAAAATTGTCCATAGTGTAGTTTCACAGCAAACATATCTGTGTTCTTTGTTAGAATAATGGCAAGAGCATCATAGGATCCCAAGTTACTTATCTCAAACACAGCCACCAAGTACCACCCCAAAGCTGTGCTTATTCACTTGGAGTTCTTTGTTACTCCACTACTTGGATTTAATAGTCCATACAGTTCAAACCGAACAACTTTTTCCATTAGGCCCTAAAAGCAACTGTGTTTGACCAAAGAAGCAATTGGATTCAGCCAAAACCATTATAAAAAGCAACTGTCCTAAATTTATGGCCTAGATAATCTGTATAGTTTAGACAATTAGAAACCCTAAGTATATTTGCATAACACCTACCCATGTACCCTGTATTTTAGTTTTGCATAAATTCTCTAATTAGTAAATATAACAATGACTCCCTGCATTTATTTAAACAAGCAAAAAAAAATCCCCACTTAAAGAATTATAAAAATCAAGACTCTCTTCTCTTGAGAAGCCTGCCAAAGTCACCATCATTGGATGTAGACTAATTCTGAAATTATCCAAGCACACAGTCTGCCATGAAGAAATCCCTAGAAAAGCTGGTTTTTTACTCACTACTGCTAGCTCCACTCTAAAGTGCATTCACTGAAAAGATAAGTGTCTCACATTTGAACTCTGCTATCTCGAAGTATTGAAGTTAGAACAACAATGACTGTTAAAGAATCAAGGAATACCTCTGAACAAACTCTGACAATCAAAAGGGTCATAGGTAGTTTTATACTACTTCTGAAAGACACAGTCTTCTGTAAGGAAAAACGAATATGTATTTTAAGACTCAGTTCATAACTGTAATTCTGCCACTAATTACCTGAATCTTCTTAAGTGGCTTCATCTCACTGTCTCAGATAATTTGACTGTATCATAAGGAATTGTTATCTGTATAGACCTCTTAGCTCCAAAATAAATCATCAGACATTTTTCCTTCATGCTAGAGAAAAATACTATTTGTCCCAGTATCTCTGTAAGCTAAGATTACCATTAAGAGCTCAAATCTAGTTTTTTTTTTTTTTTTGTATGTAACTAGATAAATTACACACAGCACAAGTTCAAATCCTCTTTTATTGGCTAAGTATGTCAAATTGTTCCAAATGAGACTAAATGCAACCTTGTACTTACTTTTTGTGGCATCCACTACTCCTTGTCAACTGTATAGAAAGCCCCTTTAGCAAGCAGGGAGTTACATCACATCCTTCATACTGCTATTGTAACAGTGGAGGCTGATCACATTATAATTCACTTTGAACTCTGGCTAGAATGAGAGGCAATCACATTTCTTCCCTCTGTAACAATCCTGACATGGGAAACCAAAGACCATTTTATTCAAAACACTGCCTTCACATCTGCCCCAGTCCTGATCTTCCTTTCTCCACCAATCCTCCCAAATAGAACTACAAAAATTACAGGTGCTGGGCTAGAACTTACCCTGATGCTGAGCTGGGATAAAGAATCTTGTATATTTGCAAAGAGATGAGAGTAAAAAAAAAGTACAACTCTGGGCAGCAAGCACATATCCTGCTGATAACTGAAAAAAAAAGTTGAAAGAGGAAGTAGAGCACATTAATGTCTCACCACAGAAACCTTGCTTGCACAGAACGAAGGTAAGTCCCTTGAGCAGATGACGTTAATCAAATGTGATTTCTTCTTTATTTAATTTGTGCTGTACAAACAGCTAATACGTCCTTGTCTTCTTAACTGTCACTTACCTTATTTCCTTCTACCACAACTCGAATGTTTTTCTTACTAAATCCAGTAGGTTTTGGGTCAAGATTAGACTTCTAAGCCAAATATAAAGAAAATTTACCTAAGAACTGGGAAGCTGCTGCCCCTTCAATTCTGGGAGGCAAAGTCTGAGGAAACTTCAAAATACATATCAAAACTAACAATGGGACTCTCTCAGTTTAAACTTTCCACTCAATCTAGATCATCATTGTCTCGATCAGTCCATTTCTAGATTCGCATTTTAATGTGTACTTAACATGTTTTGTGTATTTACTGTGCCTTTGCTATACTGAAAACTGCATCATACTGAGAGCAAAGGTTGTCTAGATTATTTCTGTACTGCACATAAAGTATTTTCACAAATGTTTAAGTGAAAAGTGTGGAAGAGGGTGAATAAATAAATTCTCAAGGAATAAACATGTAAGTAAATGAAAAGCGTGATCTGCCTCTAGTGTAATAAGAGTCTTCAAAATGATTCTTCACAATGTCTATGGAATTGTAGGAAATACGCAAGTAAATACTACACACTTAGAAACAACACTTTCAGCTAAGTTTCAGAAAAATTCTCAGAAACAAGGCTTACAAAGTAGTACAAACCTCTACAGGCATGTGAAAGAACCACACTTAGACTTTGCAGCCTGCAGCTGCAACAAACTTTCTGGGTAATAACCATAGTAAGAAAGAAAAACATAAATACTTGTTGGTTAGGTCAAAGAGTAGCATTTTGATTCACAGATAAGACTGATGAAAGAAGGAAATAGAAGACCACGTTTTTGTAGGAGGGCAACCTGGAACTGCAACAGCTCATTTTGCAACGAAAGCATCTTAGAAAAGCAGAACCGTTAGAGATCTAGGTGGAGCTAGGCCCAGCACTCAAGAATGTCCAATAAAAAGTCACAGGGGCGTTGAGGGGTGGAAAAGAAATGGTTTTAGCATTAGAAACTAAGAGTCTGGGCTGATTGATGATAGGGCCATGACTTGTGAGGACTGGCAACGAAATAGGGTATTCTTCCTGGCTGAACTATGTAATGAAACAAGCTTGACCTTGCAGTCCTCTTCTTAATTCTGATTGCATAGATTTATCCAGCTCCAATCTGTTGTTAATTTAGTTTTTTGATTTGGCATCCTTACTGAAAAGAGACTAAGCTGACAGGCCAACACACATCTCAGTCCATTTGGCAGTTCTTTTCTGTACTATAAATTATTAAATTGGCATCCTGATGCAAATCTGTCCCTTGTGAGTATGAGCACTGTGAGCCAGTTTTCTAGGGTATTATCCTTCTCTGAAAAATACATATATACTTCCAGATCTGTTGAACTTTGAGGCCAAAGACTGGGATAGAAGGACAAAGAAACCCTTTCCTGACAAGTGACCAGTGTCACCACATACCACATTCATTTTGCAGATGTTGCTAGGAGAAAAGCATGGTTTCTTACCTCACCTCTCTCTTGTATTCAAGTAGCCTTGCCTATCATCATCTCTAACAAGGGGAGGAACAGATCAGAAGTTAGTGACCCAATTCAGGCAAAAACAATTAAATGCAGGTAAATATGTGGGTCATCTACAAGAAACAAGTCTGTAGACAAACAGAAAGAGCTAACTTAACAAGCATCTCTAACTAACTACTTGCTGAGTTCAGTTGCTGGTCTGTGTGTCAATATCCCAGCCATAATAATCTAAATTTAAGGCAGTTGTCCCATCTTACACATCAACTTGGTGCTTCCTTTCTTCTTGGTTACTGCATCATATATATTTCCTACACTGGGAAAAGTTTACAATTACACTTCAAAAGTTTTGAAGTGCTCTAAAAGTAACATTCAATAAGTAATAATAACTATTATTGAGAATATTATTTATTAACATCTACTTTATTTTTAAAGAATCTATCTGAAATTAGGATCAGGAAATTCTCAATTTTTCTTAAGCAACCAGAATGATTTAATTATTGTGGCTATAGATATTCCTCTTTTTCAGAGTCTACTAAAAAACAGAGCCAGTTTCAACTCTACTGATAGTGAGAGGGATTTTTTTATAGTATGTCACTTTAGATTAATGACTTTTGTGACTCAATTATGTCTTTGCCTAACTTTCTATGTTTTATATTTGTTTGGAGTAATATATTATAGTATGAACTCCTTTGAACTAACATCAATATTTCCTCAACTACTGAGTAAAAACTGTAACACAAAAGTGAATATTGACCTCAAATGTTTCTGCATTAGAACCAGTCAACACAAACTCTTGGATAAACCATTTCCTACACACTCTGATTTCTGTCTGTATATTCATAATCTATCACTCTGAACTATTTTATAATTAATTCCCCAACAAATACTTAATGAACTTAAATAATAATCAGCATTTTTAATGCTTAGTGAAGGTGATGGGATTTAGAACTGTAACTTCTGTTCTCAATTAGTAGAAGACATAACATAGTATATCATCTGCAATTAAATTTTGTGACCACACTATGAATCTTTTTGGGAAAGTAAGTAAGTCCTGGATGCTCAGTAGACATTAAAGTTTTTGTTTGTTTGTTTGTTTGTTTTTTTAGTATTAAGGGTTGTTTTGTTTACATTAAGTTGTGCTTCTCAAACAGTAGAACACACCATTCTGGAAGGCTGTCAGGTTTTTGTAATTTCAGGAGTGCAAGGAACATTTCTTTAAGTTTTTTAAAGTTATCAGTTTGAAGACTTTAAATGTGACAAAATAAAGCTGTGATTACATAAGTAGTATTTCCTTAGATGAGGCTATGGTAAGCTGGGTTGTTTTCTGTTTAACTTGAAATTTTATCATTATTTTTAAAATTAAAATGTAAATATAACATTTTCATCTTTCTCTTTCCTCCTTCTAGCCCATTTCATTTGAAAATCCCTGCTTTCTCAAATTCATGGTATCCTAACTCTTATTTCTTCAGTTGCTCTCATATATAGATATATGTAATTATAATATCAAAAAGTAAAGTTGGAAAACTGTAATTAAATAAACATGCTGAAATACAAGGATGAGTGTATAGAATTTAACCAAATATAGTAAAACTTCAGCATTGCTGAAGGATAGCAAATTTAACAAGAAGGAATTAAGCAAGTAGTTCTGAGAAAGAAAAATTATCAAGTACAAAAGGGAATACTAGCCATGCCTGTATTTGAGAGATACAGAGCAAAACACTTTTCTGAAGTGCAGGGCATTTGGGGAAACAGGGTGTAATGAGATTTTTTTGTAGATACATGCAAACAATCTCTTAGACTATAGAAGTAATCAGATCCAAGAAGTTATGAGAACCAAGGCAGGAGAATGAAAAATATTACAAATAATTTTTATTAGATATTTTCTTCATTTTCATTTCAAATGCTATCCTAAAAGACCCCCTATACCCTTCTCCTGCCCAGCTCCCCAACCCACCCACTCCCACTTCCTGGCCCTGGCATTCCCCTCTACTGGGGCATATAATCTTCGCAAGACCAAGGGCCTCTCCTCCCATTGATGGCCAACTAGGCCATCCTCTGCTATCTATGCAACTAGAGACACAAACTCGCGGGGGTGGGGGGGGGTAGTTCATATTGTTGTTCCTCCTACACTGTCAACAATATAGCCCATTTAAAACATATAATCTCATTGAATCCTTCCTATGAAGTAGAAATTGATAGTATGACCTGTCTTGTCTGTTACTTAATTGAAACAAGAAGAGTAATTAACTTTTAAAAAATATTTTCTTTATTTAAATTTCAAATTTTATCTTCTTTCCTCATTTCCCCTTTAAAAACCCCTATCCCATCCCCACTCCTCCTGATCACTAACCCACCCACCCCCACTTCCCTCTTCTGGCATTCCCCTACACTGGGGCCTTTCACAAGGCCAAGGGCCTCTTCTCTCATTGATGTACCACAATGCCATCCTCTGCTACATATGTGGCTGGAGCCATGGGTCCCTCCATGTGTACTCTTCGGTTGGTGGTTTAGTCCCTGGGAGCTCTGGAAGTACTGGTTAGTTCATATTGTTGTTCTCCTATGGGACTGTAAACCCCTTTAGCTCCTTGGGTCCTTTATCTAGCTTCTCCATTGGTGACCCTGTTCTCAGTCCATGGATGTTTTGTGCATTCACCTCTGTATTTGTCAGGCAAGGCCATCCAGTGACCGTCCCACCTGGGCATCTATCCCATATACAGTTACCAATACCAGACACTATTGTGGATGCCAACAAGGGCTTGCTGACAGAAGCCTGATATAGCTGTAATTAACTTCTTAAAGATTGGAAAGCATGTAAATAGGAGATGCAGGATTCTGATCCAACACTATTTGCCTCTACAATTCTATAAAAGAGCACTTAGAAGGCAGAACTGGATGAGAAGAGCTTTTAGGAGGATATGTTACTAACTTAAGTATAAGGTAATAAGAATGTAGATTAGGGCAACAAGTGTACAAATGAAGGCAGAGAGTAATTTTAGAAGAATCATTTCTCTCTAAAGGGTTCTTAAGACTGTAATCAGTAAAATGAAAGAGGAAATGAACCTTCATGAATAGGAATAAATCAATCTTTGAAGGGAGCCATTTTTGCATATTTTCCATTACAAGTTTTTGAATTGTACATTGAAGAGTCTTCTTCAGGAAGAAAAGTAGAATTTATAACTGGAAGAGAGGTTGATTTTTGTGACTCCCAGAGAGGCTTATTGCACAGATATTTATTAGCACAGGGATACTTTCGAGACTGCCTAAGAGGAATCTTCTGTCATAAGAAGTGAGGTAGTTTCAATGGATATGAAATCTAAAGAAATTTATTTTAGAAGATTTTCAAGGGAATATATTGCATTAAGACAAACTGACCAGTTTGCTCTACATGCTATAAATCACCCAAAATGATAAAATTTTACTTGATTCTGGGTGGTCTCTCTTTTTTTAATGACTTTTATATTTCTTTACAATCTACTCTTTCCCCTTCCCTGTCCACCCTGTCACAGTTCCTCATTCCATTCTTCCTCACCTTCCCTGTCTCCAAGACTATGTCCCCCACATCCGCACCCTCTACTTGGGGCCTCAAGTCTCTGGAGAGTTGGGCATGTCTTCTCACAGAGGCAGATACTTACACCCAACCATAGGACTGAAGTTAGAGACCCCTGTGGTTGAATTAGGGAAAGGCTGGAAGAAGTTGAGGAGGAGGGTGACCTCACAGGAAGACCAGCAATCTCAACTAAGCCAGATCCCCAAGATCTCTCAAACATTGAACCACCAACTAGGCAGCATACAAAACATGGTATGAGGCCCTGATATATATACAGCAGAGGACCACCTGGCCTGGGCTCACTGGGTAATATTTTTAGTTTCCAATCATCTAAAGACATGAACAATGAGCAAAATGCCAAAGGATAAAGGAAATAAAATTGTCCCACTTTCTTATTTTAAAGAAAAACATCCATTAATGAAATTGATAGTTTGAAAAATTACACAATCTGATGAAGACTATATTTTTTCATCACCTACCATTATAAACCATTTGGTTTAACTTCCTTATGAAAGATATGTTTTCCTCTGTGTTCCTATTGTTTTAAAAGAATGTTTTTTCCATGTAAAGACAAGAAAAGCCATCATACTTTGCCTTATTTGTGACATCTAGATTTTTTTTAAAGATTCATTTATTACTGTATCTAAGTATACTGTAGCTGTCTTCAGACACACCAGAAGAGGGTGTTGGATCGCTTTACGGATGGTTGTGAGCCACAATGTGGTACTGGGATTTGAACTTCGGACCTTTGGAAGAGTAGTCAGAGCTCCCAACCGCTGAGCCATCTCTCAAGTCCCAACATCTAGATTGTTTTTAAATGTATAGCTATTTGCCAAGAACAAAGGACATAAATAAGAATATGAAATTTATTATTTTGGGCAATAACTATTTGGTAATATAATAATAAGAATAGGTAAATGGCCCAAGTGGATCTTTCTTTCTTTTTTAATTAGTTTCTACATTTACAGTTCAAGTGCTATCCCATAAGTCCCCTATACCCTCCCCTGCACTGTTCCCCTACACACCCACTCCCAATTCTTGGCCTTGGCATTCCCCTATACTGGGGCATATAAAGTTTGTTAGAAAAGGGGGCCACTCTTGCCAATAATGGCTGACTAGGCCATCTTCAAATACATATGCAGGTAGAGACACAAGCTCTGGGGGTTCTGATTAGTTCCTATTGTTGTTCCACCCATAGGGTTGCAAACCCTTCAGCTCTTGGGTACTCTCTCTAGCTCCTACATTGGGGACCCTGTGTTCTACCATATAGATGACAGTGGGCAATCACATCTGTATTTGCCAGACACTGACAAAGCCTCACAGGAGACAGCTATATCAGGGTCCTTTCAACAAAATCTTGCTGGCATATACAGTAGTGTCTGTGTTTGGTGGCTTATTATGGGAGGGATCCCTGGGTGGAGTAGTATCTGGATGGTCCATCCTTTCATCTTAGCTCCAAACTTTGTCTCTACAACTCCTTCCATGGATATTTTATTTCCTATTCTAGGGAGGAATGAAGTATCCACACTTTGGTCTTTCTTCTTGATTTTCTTGTGTCTTGGAAGTTGTATCTTGGGTATTCTAAGTTTCTGGGCTAATATCCACTTATCAGTAAGTGCATATCGAGTGACTTCTTTTGTGATTGGGTTACCTCACTCAGGATGATATCCTCCAGATATATCCACTTGCCCAAGGATTTCATAAACCCATTGTTTTTAATAGCTGAGTAGTACTCCATTGTGTAAATGTACCAAATTTTCTGTATCCATTCCTCTGTTGAGGGACATCTGGGTTCTTTCCAGCTGCTGGCTATTATAAATAAGGATGCTATGAAGATAATGGAGCATGTGTCCTTGTTACCAGTTGGAACATCTTCTGGATATATTCCCAGGAGAGGTATTGCTGGATCAATTGGTAGTACTATGTCCAGTTTTCTGAGGAACGGCCAGACTGGTTGTACCAACTTGCAATCAAGACCAGCAATGGAGGAGTGTTCCTCTTTCTCTGCATCCTCACCAGCATCTGCTGTCACCTGAATTTTTGATCCTAGACATTCTGACTGGTGTGAGGTGGAATCTCAGGGTTGTTTTGATTTGCATTTACCTGATAATTAAGGATGTTGAACATTTTTCCAGGTGCTTCTCAGCCCTACATTATTCCTCAGTTCTTTGTTTAGCTCTGTACCCCATTTTTAATAGGGTTATTTGAATTATTTGAATTTCTGGAGTTCAGCTTTTTGAACTCTTTGTATATATTGGATATTAGCTCCCTATCAGATTTAGGATTGGTAAATTCTTTCCCAATCCATTGGTGGCTTTTTGTCTTATTGACAGTATCTTTTGCCCTACAGAAGCTTTACAATATTATAAGGTCCCATTTGTCGATTTGTGATATTAGAGCACAGGCCATTGCTGTTCTGTTTAGGAATTTTACCCCTGTGCCCATATCTTCAAGGGTTTTCCCCACTTTCTCCTCTGTAAATTTCAGTGTCTCTGGTTTTATGTGGAGTTCTTTGATCCACTTAGACATGAGCTTTGTACAAGTAGATAAGAATTGATCAGTTCACATTCTTATACATGTTGACCACCAGTTGTGCCAGCACCATTTGTTGAATATGCTGTCTTTTTTTCCACTGGATTGTTTTAGTTCCCTTGTCAAAAATAAGGTGACCAAAGGTGTGTGGGTTTATTTCTGGGTCTTCAATTCTATTCCATTGGTCTACCTGTCTGTCACTGTACCAGTACCATGTAGTTTTTATCACAATTGCTCTGTAGTACAGCTTGAGGTCAGGCATGTTGTTCTTTTATTGTTGAGGATAGTTTTTGCTATCATAGGTTTTTTGTTATTCCAGATGAATTTACGAATTGCCCTTTCTAACTCAGTGAAGAATTGAGTTGGAATTTTGATGGGGATTACATTGAATCTGTAGATTGCTTTCAGCAGGATAGCCATTTTGACTATATTAATCCTGCCAATCCATGAGCATGGGTGATCTTACCATCTTCTGAGAGCTTCTTCAATTTTTTTTCTTCAGAGACTTGAAGTTCTTGTTGTACAGATCTTTCACTTCCTTAGTTAAAGTCACACCAAGGTATTTTATATTATTTGTGACTATTGTGAAGGGTGCTGTTTCCCTAATTTCTTTCTCATCCTGTTTATCCTTTGTGTAGAGAAAGGCAACTGATTTGTTTGAGTTAATTTTATATCCACCTACTGCACTGAAGCTGTTTATCAGGTTTGGTTTTCTGGTAGAATCTTTAGGGTCACTTATATATACTATCATATCATCTACAAATAGTGATATTTTGAACTCTTACTTTCCTTTTTTTTAACTTTGTCAATTTTTTATTAGATATTTTCTTAATTTGCATTTCAAATGCTATCCTGAAAATTCCCTCTCCCCTCCCCCGGCCCTGCTTCCCTGTCCACCCACTCCCACCTCTTGGCCCTTGCGTTCCCCTGTATTGGGGCATATAAAGTTTGCAATACCAAGGGGCCTCTCTTCACAATGATGGCAGATTAGGCCATCTTCTGCTACATATGCAGCTAGAGACACGAGCTCTGGGGGTTCTGGTTAGCTCATATTGTTGTTCCTCTTATATGGTTGCAGACCTTTTCAGCTCCTGTGGTACTTTCTCTAGCTTCTCCATTGGGAGCCCTGTGTTCCATCCTATAGATGACTGTGAGCATCCACTTCTGTATTTGCCAGGCACTGACAAAGCCTCATACAAGATGGCAGTATCAGGATCCCTTCAGCAAACTCCTGCTGTCCTATGCAATAAGGTCTGAGTTTGGTGACTGATTATGGATGGATCCCCGGGTGGGGTAGTCTCTGGATGGTCTATCCTTTCGTCTTAGCTCCAAATTTTGTCTCTGTAACTACTTTCATGGGTATTTTGTTTCCTATTCAAAGGAGGAATGAAGTATCCACAAGCTGGTCTTCCTTCTTGATTTTCTTGTGTTTTGCAAATTATATCTTGGGTATTCTAAGTTTCTGGGCTAATATCCACTTATCAGTGAGTGCATATTCAATGAGTAATTCATATTCCCTTGATCTCCTTTCATTGTTGTATTGTTCTGGGTAGGACTTCAAGTACTATATTGAATAGGTAGGGAGAAAGTGGGCAGCCATGTCTAGTCCCTAATTATAGTGGGATTGCTTCATGTTTCTCTCCATTCAGTTTGATGTTGGCTATTGGTTTTTCTATAGATTGCTTTTATTATATTTAGATATGGGCCTTGAATTCCTGCTCTTTCCATGACTTTTATCATGAAGGGTTGTTGAATTTTGTCAAATGCTTTCTCAGTATCTAATGACATGATCATATGATATTTGTCTTTGAGTTTGTTTATATAGTGGGTTATATTGATGGATTTCCATATATTAAGCCATCCCTACATCCCTGGGATGAAGCCTATTTAGTCATGATGTATGATAGTTTTGATGTGTTCTTGGATTCGGTTTTCGAGGATTTTATTGAGTATTTTTGCATCAATATTCATAAGAGAAATTGGTCTGAAGTACTCTTTCTTTGTTGGATCTTTGTGTGGTTTAGGTATCAGAGTAATTGTGGATGAATTGGGTAGAGTACCTTCTGTTTCTATTTTGTGGAATAGTTTGAGGAGAGTTGGAATTAGGTCTTCTTTGAACGTCTGATAGAACTCTGCACTAAACCCATCTGTTCCTGGGCTTTTTTGTTTGTTTGTTTGTTTGTTTGGGAGACTATTAATGTCTGCTTCTATTTCTTTAGGGAAAATGGGACTGTTAATCTGCTCCTGATTTAACTTTGGTACCTGGTATCTGTCTAGGAAGTTGTCCATTTCATCCAGTTTTGTTGAGTATAGTCTTTTGTAGTAGGAGCTGATGATGTTTTGGATTTCCTCAGGATGTGTTGTTATGTCTCCTTTTTCATTTCTGATTTTGTCAATTAGGATACTATCCCTCTGCCCTCTAGTTAGTCTGGTTAAGGATTTATCTATCTTGTTGATTTTCTCAAAAAACCAGCTCTTCATTTGGTTGATTCTTTGAATAGGGTACAGAGCTAAACAAAGTATTCTCAACTGAATACTGAAGGTCTGAGAAGCACCTGGAAAAATACTCAAGATCCTTAATCATCAGGGAAATGCAAATCAAAACAACTTTGAGATTCCACCTCACTCCAGTCAGAATGGCTAAGATCAAAAATTCAGGTGACAGCAGATGCTGGCAAGGATGTGGAGAAAGGAACACTCCTCTATTGATGATGGGATTGCTTCCTGGTACAACCACTCTGGAAGTCAGTCTGGCGGTTCCTCAGAAAATTGGACATGTTACTACCGGAAGATCCAGTAATTCCTCTCCTGGGCATATACCCAGATGATGTTTCAACTGGTAATAAGGACACATATTCCACTATGTTCATTACAGCCTTATTTGTAATAGTCAGAAGCTAGAAAAAACCCAGATGTCCCTCAACAGATGAATGGATACAGAAAATATGATACATTTACACAATGGAGTACTATTCTGCTATTAAAAACAATGAATTTATGAAATTTGGGGGCAAATGGATGTATCTGGAGGATATCATCCTTAGTGAGGTAACCCAATCATAAAAGAAGTCACTAGATATGCACTTACTGATAAGTCGATAATTGCACAGAATGTTAGAATACCCAAGATACAATTTGCAAAACACAAGAACATCCAGAATGAAGAAGTCCTGCGTGTGGATACTTCATTCCTCCTTAGAATAGGGAAAAAAAAAAAAAAACAAGAAAAGAGTTATAGAAACAAAGTTTGGAGCTAGGATGACTATCCAGAGACTACTCCACGAGGGGATCCATATCATAATCCGTCACAAAACCCAGACACTATTGCATATGACAGCAAGAGTTTGCTGAAGGGACCCTGATATAACTGTCTCGTATGAGGCTATGCCAGTGCCTGGCAATTACAGAAATGGATGCTCACAGTCATCTATAGGATGGAACACAGGGCTCCCAATGGAGAAGCTAGAGAAACCACCCCAGGAGCTGAAGGGGTCTGCAAGCCTATAAGTGGAACAACAATATGAACTAAACAGAACCCCCAGAGTTCCTGTCTCTAGCTGCATATGTAGCAGAAGATGGCCTAGACCATCATCAATAAAAGCAGCCCCTTGGTATTGCAAGCTTTATATGACCCAATACAGGGGCAATGCCTGGGCCAACAAGTGGGAGTGGGTGGGTAGGGGAGAAGGGCAGGGGGAGGATATAGGGTACTTCTGGAATAGCATTTTAAATGTAAAATAAGAAAATATTTTAAAAACCCACAAACTTGTACACCCCCCCAAAATACAATAGAAAAACTTCCCTTTTTATTTTTTTAAATCTACATTTTGCCTACTTTTTTAAAAGTATTATTCATAACATATTTATCAATTTATTTAGATATATTTTATAGAATAAATTAAAACTAAAATTCAAAATAGACAAGTAGTATCACTTTATATAGTAATTGTAATGTGTGTCCTAAAAATACCAGAGAACCATTTCTACTCTTTTTCTTTAAAATTCATTAGTGTAACTGTTCATTGAATGGCTCTCTAGTGACACATTAATAACAAGAATTAGTCTCCAGAAAAATATTGGCTAAATAAAAGGATAAATTGTATCCTCCAAAGCTCATCCATCAATTCCTGAATTTTTCCATGAGACAATATATATGTGATGTGGAGATTAGTGTAAAGTTGTTTGCTCAATATTGGACAAATGCCTTTTTAATTAACTTATAGCCCCCTTTTTTTCTCTTCTAAGCATTGTGTTTGTTTTGTATCTTTCTTTCACAATTTGAAGTATCCCAGAACTCTCACTGGAAGTTTAGGTTATGCTCTTGTACTTTTAAGCCAATAAGGAACCAAAGTTTACTTCTTTTACTTATAAATCACCAGCCTCATATAGTTAATTATGCCAAGAGAAAGCAGATTATGAGGCTGAATTAAAGGGACTCTGATACATGGTGAGAACCCATGTTCCCCCTCGTTCTTCCTAATGGCCTTTCTTTCTGGTTCATAGACAATCCTTTCTGACTTCATTGACTCATAGAATCTCTCCCTACCAGAGAGACAAAGTGGCCACATGAAGTTGGGGTTCTTCATCCTCTTCTCTGACCTCCATCATGTCTCTCCAGACTTAATTGCCTGCAACATGCCTCCATCCCAGTTCACATCCATGCATGCCTTGGACACTGTCTTTCTGTGAGTACTGGGTTCTCCTAGTTCTTCCCTGCTGACCCTTTTAGACTTTTCTTCTAGCCAATCATCATTCCATTGTGACTCCCCAGTGACAAGCAAAATTGCTCTCTGTCAGGAACTCCACAACTACCATGTGTAGCTAGGACCTAGATTGGGCAAAAACTACCAAATATTAAAATATTTACCACCCAGGCAGTAGTGATACATGCCTTTAATCCCAGCACATGAGAGAGAGAGAGAGGCAGGCTAATCTCTGTAATTTCAATTCCAGCCTGTCTAGACAGGGCACATACCAGGATTGTCATGGCTACATAGTGAGACCCTGTATTGAAAAACCAAAATACATAATCAACAATAACAACAGAAACAAAATAGTTCCTAAAAAAAAGACTGGACATCCATAATCAGAAACTCATCAAACATTATAGCTTCAGCTGCTTAGATACCACTACATAAACACAGACATGAACAGCCAAGACAGTATACCTCCTCCAGAGGCCAAAAAATATATTGTGTTAGGCCCCAAGGAAAGCAGTTTTGTCTAAGCACATGACAAAGACTTTAAAATATCAAGCATGAATATTTTCAAAGAACTTAAGGAGGATATGAATAAATGCTGTAATGAAACATTAAAAACATACTTAACTGAATGAAATAAAAATGATTTAAATAAACATGAAAGCAAAAATTAACCAAAAGTAGTATCAATAAAGAAAATGGAAACTGATATAAAACTGGAAATGAAAAGCTTGGGATGTCAAACAAATACTTCAGAAGTCAGCCTTACCAACAGATTAAAAGATATAGAAGAGAGAAATTTGAATTTTGAAAACAAAGTAGGGCCGGGCAGTGGTGGCGCACACCTTTAATTCTAGCACTTGGGAGGCAGAGGAAAGTGGATATCTGAGTTCAAGGCCATCCTGGTCTACAAAGTGAGTTCCAGGAAAGAAGGGGCTACACAGAGAAACCCTGTCTCGGAAAAAAAAAAAAAAAAAAAAAAAAAAAAAAAAAAAAAAAAAAAAAAAAAAAAAAAAAAAAAAAAAAAAAAAAAAAAAAAAAAAAAAAAAAAAAAAAAAAAAAAAAAAAAAAAAAAAAAAAAAAAAAAAAAAAAAAAAAAAAAAAAAAAAAAAA